>ML779709.1:264829-282570 GCA_009831015.1 Picea engelmannii | reverse complement strand
ACTATAGGAAGCGATTATAAGGTATGTTACTTATTCTTGCCTCTTAGTAAATTCAATATTTAAAACTTAAGGAAAGCGTCCTATTCTGTCCTGTTTTGTTCTAGATCCAAGTGGATCTAGGGAGATCGGTTTGTTTCCGCACTTACGGATTTATCCTATAACACTCATAAAAAACATGATGCCTCCACATATATGGTTGTCCTAATAGAACATCACAGACTTCTAGTGGGGAAACATCACACAATACCTCATCCTTGAAGGGCTTGATGTTGTAGGACAAGTGACATTGTTGGCTGACATGAAGATATTGACCCTAGCAAAGCCACTCGATGTAGTATGGTTGCGGGTGTGGTGTTGTTGGAAAATCCAACTGCTTGACAACTTTTGTTGAGATTTTGTTGTTTTAGATTTAGCTATCAACAATAAAATGTAGTGGGGTCCCCTTCACCCACATCTATGAATGGGAGAGTCGCTCCCCCTCCTCAGGATCCTCTTTTGGTTGGATTGTTGTCATTGCGAAAGTAGCAGTGGGTTTTGCATCAATGATCTGTCTCCTTTTATTATTTTTTGAATCATGGTCCAAGTCAAGGTTTGACTCTTTGTCTTTGAGCTTGGCCACCAATGAATGTATTGAACGACATTCATCAGTTTTGTGTCAAGGGATATTTTGGAATTCACACCACTTTATGGTGTCTTTCTTAGAATTCTCATTACCCTTCTTTGCCTGCATCTGGGATTGAATCTCTTGAGGTTGGCCTTCCTTTCTCTATTCATGTTTCTCCCACTTACTCTACTACTTGAATTTCTGCTCAATTTTGACTACATATTGATAAGAAACTCCCAGTGAAGAGATGTCCAAGAAATCCATCTTTGTTTGGATGTACCTATGTATACCACTATGGTACTTCAAAACCAGGTTTCACTTGGATTATTCAATACCCATCTTTGAGCGCAAGGTATGAAATATGTTGGTGTACTCTAGTACCATCTGGTCTCTTTTCTAACACCAAATTTTCCATCCCATGTATTGGTCATCATAGTTTCTGACAAGGTAGAACTCCTCCTTTAGGGAATCTACAAAGGCTGCCCAATTGATTTCTCTCCCAAATAGTGTAGATTCATCTATGTTGTACCTCTCCCAGTAACCTTCCCACCAAGATATGACATGGTGAAGGGATTTAAGGAGTGCGAAGGTGGTCTTTTCACTGTCGAAAAAAATTTGGACAAAGTAATAACCTTCTAGTAGATTCAACCATTTTTCTAGAGAATCTACATCTATCTAGCCTTCAAATAAGGGGATATCAAAATTGACTTGTACCTTGAAGGGTGTCGCACTTGAAAAATGGTTGCTTTTTGAAGATTCCTCGGCTACCACCATCGGTAGTATTCAAAGGATTTGAAGAAATTTGTCCATCATCTCGTTCCTTTATCGCATGAGGGATTCTTGGAGAAATGCCTTGAAAGGATCTCATGCTCTGTCATCTCTCTTTATTTCGCTATGGGAGGTCGCTTGGGATAGAGGAAGTGGTTGTCCTCAATAAAAATTGGCTCAAGACCCAAATCTCTATACCCTGACCTCGTCGGGGACCTGTATTGAGAAATGACGAGGAGCACACTGCTCTAATACCACTGATCTAGATTATTTTGAGAATGACATGATGACAAAAATATAGTAGAGATACAAAAAGGAAATACATATAGATATTGAAAGAAACACATAAATATATTGAAACCCAACTTCTATAAGAGATAAAAACAATGTAGAACACAAACCAGCAAAATAGGGTAGCTTATCTCTGAAAAGAAAGAGATGTTGGCTAGTCTTCATTTGCAAAATATTTACATCACACTCCATTTTCTGCTTAAAGGGCCTCCTTCACCTCAATTATATATGAGACGGTGAGAGGAGAAAAATTCCCATGATGCATGTGGGATAAATTGGACTAATTTTATAAAATGTCATAGGCATGTAAAACACTAGGACTTCATGGGTGGTCACTCATCCCAGTACTACTCTAGCCTGAGCGCGCTTAACTGTGGAGTTCTAATGGGATCCAGTGCATTAACGCTATGATGTAGGCATGTACATAAGACCCCTAGGAAATCATTAAATGATGTTTGTAATCAACAAATGAAGATGAAATTACATTCCATTCCCCATCAAAAGGGTGAATATCATGGTTTATCAAAACCACATGCTCAAAATGGTGATTCAGTGGAAGAGGTGGATGGCCACTGAGATCCATCTGGATCAAAATTGGAAGTTGTTGCTTCCTTGAATGTAATTATTGACATATAAGAAAAGCATTATGCAGTTTTCTCCTGCATTAGGTTTCCACGTAAATATTGGTGTATTGTGCATTGTGTGGATGTGTTTGTTATTTTTTATTATGCACTAATGAATGTTAATGCTTATGATACAGTAAGATATTGATTATGAATATATGAACATGGTTGAATAAGTAAAATAATATACATTGTGGTTTAAAGGATTAATAATTGGTATAATTATTCATTATTGATTCACCCCACCCCCCCTCTTAGTAATCCAACAATTGGTATGAAGATAGTTCTTCAAAAAAACAATTTAACCATTGTAAGGAAGATCATGGAGAGCAAAAATTTGCATAGAAATTGAATACCATAGTTTGATTGTCAGAATGGTCTGAAGTATGAGATGTGGAGAAAATGAATGAAAACATTTTTAGAGGCACATGGATATGATATTTGGTATTCAATTGTGACAGGATAAAATTCTACAAAGAAAGAAAATACTGCAACTAGGAAGGAATTGAAGAAGAATAACAAGATAGCAATGGATTTCATCTAGGAAGGATTACCTGATTCCGTAAGAGAAAAGGTTGGTAAATGTTAATCAGCTAAAGAAATTTGGGATAAGTTACATAATATCTATTCTTCACCCATCACAAAGACTGCCAAAGAAGATGCAAGTACAGATCAAGAGGAAAGATTCTCATCATGTCAGAAAAATTCAGAAGAAGAGTGTGAAGTGATAGAAGCCAACAGAGGTGAGTTATTTTTCTTTAATTGTGAAAAGTGCAGACATATTGAATTTGAATACCTTTATTTGAAAATTGAAAGTGATAATACAAAAAAATCATAATGAAATAGAAGACAATATTGATATTGAAAAGGAAAAGAATCATAAAGCATAACTAATCAGTGTTTTAGAGGAACCAAGGAAAGAAAGGGAAGAAAATATGTCACTCAATAAAGAATTGGTGAAGCAAAAGGAAAGTGTTCATATTTTTTAAGAAGCCCAACAGGTCATCAAGAATTTAAGAGCTCATATAGAAGAGGCCATAAGAATTGAAGAAACTCTAGAATATCAAAAGCAGTGTTTAGAATCCAACATAGCAACACAAAAGGAAGAAGAAAAAAAGAGAGAAAATATACTGACAGATCATCTCAAGGAAAGAACCGATGACTTAAACTAGATTGAGAAATATTTTGGTCAAGAAGAGATAAGACTCGAAGAAGAAATAATTACATTTAAAATCCAACTTGAAAAAGTAAAGAGAACAGAAGAAGCCATGAAGTCTCAGATAATGAAGACTAAAGAAGAAGTTGAGAAGCTTGAAGAAGAAGTTGTCACACTAAAAGTCAAAGTGGTCAATCTCAACAAGAACATTGAAGAGATAGAAACATCCACATCAGCAATAGAGAATGAAGAGAAGCATTCTAGGTTGCCAGAAAAGAAGAATGAAGAAAAGAGAAAAAGTTATGGAGAAGTACTCAAAGGAAGGAATCATGGTCAACCGAAATATAAGAAAATGGATAAAGATACATATTCAAGAACACCCTCCACATTCAAGGCACAAATAATATTCAATCATGATCATCCAAGGAAAGAATTAAATAGTACTACACCATTCACTCCCAGGTATGTAAATTTCTTTTATGGTCATTGTTTTTATTGTACTAACTTTCGACATAAGGTTGAAGATTGTAGTGATTATGGAATAAATGTTAAAAAAATAAATACTTATGTGGCCCACATAACATTGAATTTCACAAATGTCATTACTATGGACACATAGCTCGTGATTCTAGAAGCATGATAGATACTTCCATGAAAGAGAACACTGATATCAAATATAAGAAAGTATGGATAAGAAAACAGGAAGAACATGTGAACAAAGACCAGGTCCCTAGAGATCGCAAGATTGGAAATAACACGAGATAAAGACAAATCTACAAATAAAAAGGAAGATGACAGATATAGAAAGGTTTGGAAAATAAATGAAAGAAAAGAAGGACAGGTAAATATGGAACAGGTTCAAGAGATTTTACTTTCATGTATGTAGTGCAAGATGAATCCACAGACAGAAAAAAAGAAGTCAGAGTTCAGAAAGATGTTGTGCCTACCAACGAAGATGATGATGACTCCACATCCGAGAAGATATTTTTTTGAGTCATCTGGCTTAGAGACTCCCAGGTAATCTGAATATTAGACAAGGGGATTCTATGCATTAGTTGAGATAGATCCAAGAACCATCTTTCAAGTAGCTTACAGAATTCAAGCAAACAAACTCAGAGTAGTTAGTTAGTAGAAGTTCAGTATGACAGATTGATCAGTTGAAAAAATTACACAGGAAGAAGTCTATGATTGTATTCAGACTAAGATATCTTCAACACAGGTTGTTCCATATATGCAGAGTTTGGATTACATATAGAGGATATCAATGGACACATCAGACATTTGATGATCAATTGCAACAATGAAAGCTTCATAATAGTATAGTGATAGATGGGTCATCATTGTGGACAATTGAGTAGCAGATTCATGGACATTATGGACAAAGATGGATTCGTAAGAACACATAGCAAGTTTCTAAAGATATATGACAGTGGATGAGAGAAATGATTCAGAGACTGGTTCATAGATTGGTTCAGAGAGTGGTTAAGAGACAAAGGAACATTATCATAATGGATGATAATGACACTGGAATATTTGAATGATTATTATTGAATGCTTTTCATATATGTTAGTTGATTACACAAGGAAGCACCAATGGACAAAAACTCCAAAAGGAAGCAGGTATAGCAAGATGTACATGTCATCTATACAACATCTTGTAGAAAATTCAAGGGAGAGAAACATAAGCAGGAAGATAGATAGAAATATCATTCAGAGAAGTTGTTAGACAAAGAGTTAAGAAAAAAGGAATGATTCCAGGAGGAGATATTTCTCATATGCATGAATAGAGAGTTAGATGCTTGGAGAGACAACATAGAGGCATGATTCAAAGGGGAGCAATGGTCACAAGGGAATCATGAGTGATATGACTTCATTGTTGCATCGGAATGATACTCTTTGTCAAAGGGGAAGATATTATTCAGATGAATGGGGAGATAGTAATCAGAAGCTTAGAAACACAGAGAAAGATCAAAGGCATTTAGACAGGGGGAGCAGCCTCAAAGTGAGATACCCTTTTCCAATGATGTCAAAGGGGGAGAGATAGAAACATTGATGAGGAGTATGAGCATGAATGTTATCATGACTAAGTGTTTCCATCAATGCCAAAGGGGGAGATTGTCAGATAGTTTTATTAGGTTGATGGACAATTGGTTTGGATTGTTGGTTGTCATCGATGTTAGCCCTTGGAGAGTGATATTGTAGATTGATGTCAACCCTTGGGAGAATTCTGATAGTGAATTATGATAGCACAAAGGTATGGGTAAGGGACCCGAGTTTGTTTGAGGTATAAAGGAATGAAGATCAGTGAATTATGCAGGTAAGACTATTCTAGATGGATAGTTGATCCAGGATCTTTTCATTGTGAATTATAAATAATTTCATTAAATGAGCATAAATTAAAGTGCACCATTAAAGAAGGGAAAAATTAAAAATGAAGAGACATAAGCATCAGATCTAAACATAAAAACTTGATAACGAAGTTCGTCCCTAGTGAACTACGTCTCCGGGTCCTGCACTCAAATTGGTAGGATCTTTCATTAACTCGGCAAAAGAATTTGGAAAAATACACAAGTATACCTCATTATGAAATCAAGTTGCAGAAATAATGCTCAGATCAGAAAACAGACAACACCATTGAATTTGTGGCATCGAATTACCCAAAAATGATTGTCTCCACACCTCGATCCGACTCTGGCACTCCCAGGCCCAAGAAGAATTATGTCTCGATTTTTGTGCCCTCTGCAACCTACAATAATGACTATACCTCCTTGAAAAGTGTGCACGTAGGTCGTACGGTTCGCACCCCATGGTTGGGCGGATACCTATTTTAAATAGAATCTGGGCGGAAGGATTTCCCAACAAGACCATTGGGCAAGTTGGTTTTTGCCGCTAATGTTAAGGCATTACATGTGGGGGGAGGTCCCGGGGTCAAACCTGTGGGCCTCCCCTTTTGGGGAATCTTGGTTACAAACTTCACTAAAATTGGTGGTCGGATTCTAAACTTGGTGGATGTGCCAGATATGGCGGGACCTCCATCAGATTCGTAAGAACACAAAGATGGATTCGTAAGAACACAAAGATTTGCAAGCTCTTTGTTGTGATAAAGGTAAGAATAGTTAAAAAAAAAAAGTCTTAGATCTACAAGCTTTGTGCTCTGTAAAAGTAAGATAAGTGGAAATTTTTGTTTCTAGAGTATGAATATAGGTATGTTTGATAGAGTTTGTCCTAGATTAAAAACTAGGGCACTGATAGATGAAAAAATATTTGATATGAATAATGAAAGATATGTTATACTTATGCATAGAAAGAATGTTTGGACTAACAAATGGATGAAAGACCCTAGAAATAATTTGTTTTAGGTTAGCTCATACGATCCTAGTGTGCAGTACAGAAGAAGTTGGGGATAATTTAAAAGAAAGAGAGGATTAACCCTCTGTTATAGTTGCAAAAGGCCAGGACATCTTGCTAAGGAATGCCCTAGCAGAAGACCTAGTTGTCTTTGTTGTAAGGCTATGGACCATGAAGTGTTGGATTGCCCTAGAATGATCACTAAGCTTGAAGGAATGAATATAAATCAAGAGAACCCTAAGGTAGATCTAAAAAATGTAGAACCCCAGAAAGAATCAGAGAAAGTAATGATACAGATAAAAGAAACCATGAATGACCACCAACATGTCATCTTATCAAAGATCTTTAAAGAGAAGGAATGCATCGAAGCAAGAATAGGGAACTTCGACATTGAATATGTTCTGGATGAGGAAACACAAATGAATATTATGCCAAAGAGAACCTGGGAAGCTATAGGAAGGCCTCATATGATCCCTTCACTAGGAGGAATAAGTTTATTCAGAGGAAAGCTAGTAAACCTATGTGGAATGCTCGCTCGGGTACCTATGACTATCAATGGAACTTCAATAGAAGAAGACTTTGAGATTATTAAATTTGTTGAAGACAGTGCCCCATTTACCATGTTAATAGGAAAAACTTGGATTGATAGAGATCAAGCCAGATGAAAGGAAGAAGAAGAAGTTTTGGAACAGAAGAAGCAAGAGTTAAAATACTTTATGACCAGAAGGATCGTGCACTTGATTGAGGAACAGAAGAGCAGATCACATATATTTAATACTAGCAACCCAGATGTCGAAGCTAAGAGAACACTAGAGGATCCTCAGGATATTGAATTACCTATCCGAGACATAGAAGAAGTATTATCCAAGAACCCTAGGAAATAATTTCAACAACGCAAAGTAACTAAGAAAAAAGAAGAAAAGAATCAGAATGAGAAAAGCATTACCAAGATGAAGCTCATTGGAAAGAAGGCTAGAAAGTTAAGAAAGAAAAGGGATAATACTGAAAGGTTACAAGAGGTTCTAGAGGATACCTCGCAGAAAGAAAAATTGCATAATTGGAGCTTCGTCGAGATATCAGAACAGGGACACATAGCACTTCGCCATGACGAAGCAATATAGCCATTGGAGCCGATATATCCATTCGAATTCCACTCTGAACAGACAGAAAAGAAATAAAGGTTCATCATCTGACCATTGGACCGTGCCATAACTGATCGAATAGGAGTTAATGGAGGCTCATACCCATTGAAAGCCAACTGTTGTCGAATTACCTATTTATCTCATCGTGCCATGCATCGAGAACACTTTTACCAAATCGTGAATTCAAGCCCATAGCCTAATCCGAGTTTATATAGTGATCATTGTGCTATAATTCTCTATCTCATTACCATGTTTGAGTTGTTCCCCATTCCCACGAATTGTTTATCCTGAGTGCGTATGTCAGAAGAATTAAGCATTGCGGAGAAATCCACTGAGGAATTTTTGATCGACTTGATGACAGAGAGAGTCATGTCAGAGCGAGGGTTGTCTACAGGTGTACAAGCATCGTCGACAAGAGGACTGCGGGCCTCTCCTTCCACTACTCGAGCTGGTCCATCCCAGCCAGCTGATGAGAAGCGCACTAAGCACAGAGATGACATCGTGAATGCTAATCTGATTCTGAGAATTCTACTTGCTTATCTACCACCTCTGAGCAGCGCCATCAATCTGACAGTGTACCCCATGAATTTGAGTATACTTTGATCACTGCATACCTTCCGAAAGAAGTGTGCATAGTTCGTGTCGACCAAGATAAGCTCACCATGTTGAAGTTCAGTGACTTCAACCTTGGTGACAGGAAGGTTTATAGTATGCTCACCCCTCATAAATATTTGATGTAAACCAACGGAAAGAACTCCAAGATTATCACTCAATCATGGACCCAGAACCTCACACAGTCAACGCTACTTAATGTAATGAAGATTCCTCACTTCGGGAGGCATAAAGAAGTAAACGCGTGCATCAATTTGATGTTTTCCTGCTATCATGGAGGATACTTATGGTTGAACCATCACATCACAGTGGATCCGACTTTGATCAATCGAATCATAGGGCTAAGCATGCAGGGGCCCAACCCACAGGATTTCTACCCCGAAAAGTCCGCAGATCACGCTCTCGCCCAGAGGATAAAGGATAAGTATGGAGATGTATATAAGGGCATGTGAGGCTACAAGGTAGCCTCTATCCAGAGCGGTGTAGTGCACCTTGCATGTCAGTTGATCATAGGCAAGTTAGTTAGCAAGAACAAACCGAACCAAGTAATCAGATTTGTAGTCGACCTCGCAGGGAAGTGCGCAAAGGGCCTACATATGAATTGGGCCAAATACTTGGTGAACCAACTAGAACTGGACTGCAAGGAAGCACAAGACCAAGGGTACGAGTTCCATTTTAGTTGGTTTCTCATATTAATCGCTTTCATCGCATGGGAGATGTCGAAAGGTGCAACCTTCCCGGATGTCGAGCCCTTTGAACCACTAGCTGCGAAGTTCAATATGTTGTGGTATTTCAGCGACATGAACAAGAAATGGTAATCAAATGTCATCTTCCACATGTATTATAACCATTTGAAGGTATCCATATAGGCCACGCCTTGCATAACCCTGAACACACTTCACAAATTTAGGCCATTGATGAAATTTAGCGCAAACCGCCACTTCATCTACATCACCGTGCGTGTTGATGAGCATCACCAATAGCTACAGTCATACTACAAGTTAACGGAGGATGACCTGGAGGATATTACCAAGGAATGGTCGATGGACCTCCTTGTTCCAGTGGACCCCGTAGAGATGTTCGATGTTGACAGTCCCGAAATTGCGTCGGATACAACCGGACCTAGCAAGATAAAGAAGACTGAAGAGGTCGATGATTTAGACAGTGCATCTATAAATACCACATCTATTTCAGCCAAGAAAGGGGGTGATGGCATAGAAGTAGAGCATAAGAAAGGTGTGGTTACACTTCCAAGAGATGAGGAGGATCCCTCGAATAAAAGGAAGGGTTCCCCTCCGAAACCTTCTTCAAGGAAGAAAATAAAAGCAACTAGAACCAAGTTTGAGACCACCCTAAACTCAGACGACTTCGACTTCATCGTTGTTGCACTGAACGATGCTTTGTTGGAGATAGCAAAGAAGCAGGAAGCCAAGTAGGAGGAGGTTTTCAATCGCATCAAGGTCGAGTTTCAAGAAGTGCAGCAAGCACTACAATCCAGCTGCGCAGTATCCACTGCACCCCTGGAAGTTGGAACACCAGAACTAGGTGATGAGCCCACTCAATTACACCGGATTTTCGATACAGTCAAAGATCGCCTTCGACGATCTCAAGAAGAAACAATTCAATCCACCTAGGCTCTGGCACGAGCACATGGAGATCTACTAGAACAACACAGCAATGTAGAACGAGAAAAAATTTCTCTCCAAGCAAAGTGGGATGAAGAGAAAGCAGAGCTATAGCAAAGCAAGGAACAGTTGCTCGTCGAGCAAATTGAAGTTAAGGAAAGGGTCAACATAGCACTTCGCTCTATGACAATCATTGAAGTACAGACTGAGGAAAAAGTTCCACAGTAGGTGGCACAACTGGAAGAGGTAATCTAGAAGCTACAACAACACATCACAGAACTAGAGCTCTACG
Source organism: Picea engelmannii (assembly GCA_009831015.1). NCBI lineage: Eukaryota > Viridiplantae > Streptophyta > Pinopsida > Pinales > Pinaceae > Picea > Picea engelmannii. The sequence continues at coordinate 272,109 of ML779709.1, read as the reverse complement.
TTGTACCCGAAACTCCTTAGGAGATAAGAAACTAGTGAGAAGTAACTGCTCACAACACAGTTAGAAGATTAAAATCTCTTGCCTTGGAGTGTAAGAAGTTGAGTAACCAGAGTGCCCAGACATACGAAAACCTTACAGAGAATCCATAATTACAGGCACTGGAGTCGCAACTCCAGGAAGAAAAACAGCATGCGGATACACTACAGGCATAGTTGAAGGCCATGTCAGTAGTAGATATAATGAAGAGATCTCATGAACAATGAAAATATCAATAGAAGATTCATATGCTTCAAAGAAAAGTGATAGAAGTCACTCAATGAATTCAACCTCTGCAATACAAGGCATGCCTATCGTTTACAGAGATCGAGAGCTAAGGAGAAGAGCTAGACCAGGTCATCCTCATAGCAGAACAGCTCATGGAGGGATGGTGAATGACGCAGTGATCCAAGAGTTCACTGAGAAAGAGGTCGTAGCAAAGAAGCAAGTCGAAGTAGCTCAGGCTAAGCTAGAGGTGTTCAAGGCATAATTGTTCAGACCAGAGTGACTCGGGTTAAGTCACAGGTGCCTGTTGGGGGCATGTTGGCCCTTAACCAAGTTTTGAGAGTTTCTTGGTCATTTTGACCTATTTTGGGACTTATATAGCCTGTCAAAGGAGGAGCACAAGACGAAGTGGATATCACAGGATCTCGGCCCCATTTTGGGCCTCTTTTTGGGTTTTTGGGAATATGTAACGGGAAAGGTATGTCGGCCCATGGGTTTACCCATGTTTAGGCCTATTTTGTATATAAATAGATGCCAAGGCTAGGAAGAAGAGGGAGATATGAATGAAAGGCTAAGTGTTATATCTAAGTGATGTGAATGTATGCTAATTGCAAGTAGGGTTTTTGATGCTTTGTGCATAATTGTAAGAGACTTGCAGAGCTGAGTGCAAGTAGTTGTGACAGATTGTGAAAGGCTTAGTCTTGTAATGCAAGGAAGAAGGATCTAGCGAGCTGCACATATCTTCTATCCTATGTGAAGTAAGGGTTAGAGGCTCTGTGATGTAACAGATTAACTAAAGGAAATAAAGAAGAAGAGTTGGTGGACGTAGCCCCAGGAGGGGGGTGAACCATGTAAACATTGTGTTATCTTTCTTGGTGCTTGCCTGAATGTGTTTATGTCTTATTTTCTTAGTTCTTTGAGATTACTAGATAGATCTTCTTATGCTTAGTGCTAATGATGTATAGAATGTTAGATCTAATGTACATGAATATGCTCACTGCTTGATCAGTTACATCTGACCTATTTTACTTATGCTAAGTGCTTGTATACGGTAGATTATTGTGAATACTACGAGGCTCTGTTTTATTAGCGAAGTAGATAAAGATTGCATGATTAAGAACTAAAGGTGAAAATTGCTTTATTAAAGTAGTACAATCACAGATTTGTGTCCCAGCTAAGGATGCAGATACTTGAGTGTTGCAACCACCCCTGCCTCTACCTCAGGTGAGACTTCATCTACTTCGCAGGTGTTGCCGAAAGGGTTGGTAGTTAGGGTTTTGCTGGTGCACTATTGTAGTGTTGAACCCTAGGTCTTCCTCTATTCCAACAGGGTATTTCGGGGGTGCCACATGGCACCCTCTGATTAGGCCATGTGGCATCCTTGGATTGGCCCACTTAGCTACCCAGTCATGCTGATGTCCCCTCCATGTCAACTTTGTATAGGACATGTAGCACCTCCCGATAAGGCCACATGTCGTGTCTTGGTTGGGCCACGTGGTGACCCTTGGGTGGTGCCACATGGCACTTTTCTACTGGTCCAAATGGGGCCCCAAAAATCTTATTGGCAAGTGACACATGGCATCTTCTAGTACTACCATGTGGCATGTTGATGTCAGCAGTCTACATGCTAACATCATCTTGCCATGTCAGTAGTACGGATGATGATGTGGCCCCTATTGACTTTCCATGTTTGACCACAACTTTTACCATGAATATATTTCAATCCATAACTATGTTTGACGAGTCGTTTGTGTCATTAGAAATCTTGCAACGCACTCTTCGTGATTATGCCATTTTCACTGAGTTTTAGAAACTTTGAATTTTTTCCCTTTCTTTGTCTATTGGAGCCATTCTAAGCTTTCTTAGTTGCCTCTGTGAGTTCTGAGTTTTTGGTAGCCTTCTCTGGATCCTTTTTGGATCACACCTTCCCACTGATATATTTTTGGACCACAAAAAGATTTCATCAATCAATAGGTAAGTGAGGGAAGAGTTCCCTCACTTTGTCCTTCTCAATCCAATTTGCCTTGCTTGGATGTGTTCCTTTTAAGCCTACTCGAAGATAATCAACATCACCCCTACGTGAAGTTCTCATCCTCATGTCTAGGATGATATCTTATTGTAGCTTATCCTAGTACTCAGGTGCAAACTCATCAACTGAAGGTAATGGTAAATCATAGGAGGCTCAAAAAGTTTCAAGTTCTCAACGTTCACAACTGAGTAAATATGCATGTAAGGTGGAAGATCCAGAAAAAATTCATTGGTACCACTTTTCTCCAAGATGGTGAAGGGTCCATAACGAATGGGCTTGAGTTTCTTGTCTTCACCCTTGAATATCTCATTGTTGATGTGAATCCATACCCGATATCTAACCTAGAACTGATGATCAACCCTGTGCTTGTCATGTCGATCTTTATATTGTGCTTGAATTTTCTCCAATTATTCCCTGACTTCCTGGCGTGTCTATTGGATCCTTTGGATGAACTTGCGGGCTCTTTCCTCTGTTCGTTCTCCATTCACATCAGCATCTCTCCCATACATCAAGTCCAAAGGAACCTTTGGTACGTACCCAAAACATGCCTCAAAAGGTGAAATCTGAGTGGATGAATGTAAAGCTCGGTTGTACGCATGATGTACATAGGGTATCTACTCATCCCATAACTTGGGATGTTTGTTTCAGTAGCCTCAAAGAAAAAGCATCATTGTTCATTTTACCACCTATGTTTTTCCATTGGTCTATTGATAGAAAGCAGTGGTCCTCTTCAATTCAGTGTCCACCATGCTCCACAATCTAGTCCAAAAGTCCCCAAGGAATTGAGTATCTCGATTCGAGACAATGGATGTGGGTAATCCAAAGTGAACCAAAACATATTGAAAGAAGAGATTAGCAATTTTCTCAACAATGACCTGCTTTTTCCATGGAATCAAGATACACATCTTGTTGAACCTATCCACTACAACATACAAATAATCATCAGCCCCTTTGGTCATCGGTAAACCCCCTACAAAATCCATGGAGACAATTTCCCATGGATGGGATGGAACAAGAAGTGGTGAGTATAGCCCCAGTTTTCTATTAGTGAGCTTACAATTAGAACACATCACACACCCCTTTACATATTTAGTTACAATTTCTTTCATTTGAGTCCAATAACAAAACCTCTGCAAATGAGCCATAGTTTTTCCTACCCCAAAATTCCCAGACACAAGAGAAGTGTGGGCTTCTCGTATTACATGGACTCGTTCACTTGTAGGAATACATAGCTTTCCAAGATGGTAGAGTAGTTTTCCCTGCAGACAATAGTTCCCTACTTGTGCACCAAGGGTTAGCTTCGCATATACTTCTTTAAAATATTCATCAATGGCATATTGTTCTACATAGCTATCATGAGATAAATAATTATTCTTCAAAACAATAGAAGCAGCAATAGGAGGTCTAGAAATCATATCAGCTACCTTGTTACTTGTACCCTTTTTGTACTTGATTACTAAATGAAAGTGTTGTAGAAAACCCATCCACCTGTAGTGTCGATATTTTTGCAATTTGGTGTGTGCTTGAAGATACTATAAGGCATGGTGATCTGTATGTATGATTGTTTCCTTCCCTAACAAGTAATGCTTCCATTTCTTTACGCTCTAGAATAATCCATACAAGTCCTTATCATATGTAGGATAGTTAACAACAACTTGGTTAAAAGTTTCAGAGTGGTAACAAATAGGCTTATGCTATTGCATCAATACTACACCCATGGCATATATGTTGGCATCTATCTTGATCTCAAAAGGATGTTAAATATTCGGCAGTGCTAATATTGATGTGGTACTGATCTTCTCCTTCAAAATGTTGAAAGATTTTTGTTTCTTTCCTTCCCATTGAAAAGTTTTCTTCACACCAGTTAAGGCATGCAAAGGAGTTGCTATAAAGGAGAAGTTGGGAATGAATCTCCTCCAATATTTTACTGCACCTAAGAAGCTTCAGACTTTAGTTACACTTTTTGTCTTAGGCCATTTTACAATTACATCAATTTTGGAAGGATCGATTTTCAATTGTCCTCCTCCTACAATATGACCTAAGTACACAAGTGTAGTCTTTCCAAATTCACATTTAGACAGTTTTACATACAAATTTTTCCTTTTCAAAGTATCCAATACTTTCTTTACATGCCTCACATGCTCATCCCAAGTCCCACTAAAAACAAGAATGTCGTCTAAATATACAATCACAAAGTCATCTAGGAAAGGCCTGAATACATCATTCATCACATGCATGAAAGTTGTCGGAGCATTACAAAGCACAAACGACATAACTAATCATTCAAACAATCATTGTTTGGTTTTAAAGGAATTTTTCCATGCATCATGTTATGTGACTCTGATTTGATGATATCCACTGCATAAATCCAACTTAGTGAAATAAACAACATTCTTCAATTGATCAAGTAAATCATCTATGCGAGGAAGAGGGTATCGATTTTTCACCATGATTTTATTTAAATCCTAGTAATTGACACACATTCTCCATGTTCCATCCTTCTTTGGCACCATCGCGATCAGAGAACCACAAGGAGATGAATTGGGCATGATGACCCATTGATCCAATAAGCCTTGTACTTGCTTCTTGATCTCTGTCATCTCCACAACTGACATCCTATACAAGCCCACATTAGGAAGAGGATAATCTTGTTGAAGATGTATCTCATGTTGGATTTCCCTCTTAGGAGGTAATCCATATGGTTCCTGAAAAATATCATCATACTTAGAAACAATATCAATTAATTCATTTTTATGAAATGGATCACACCCTTAGAAAGAGTCGGATGTCCCGACATCTTTCTCTCTGATTACCATGAGTACATATGCAAGATACCAGATATATAAAATATGCAGAACAGAAATGAAATGCTAGAAATGACAGACTAACAGTAAAATATCCAGCATAATCTTCACAATACACATAAATGATATACGAAATAGTAATAGAAACAACACTTTGATTCAGATAGCAATGTTCACAGGCCTCTTCGAGGGGGCAACCTCCAGTCGAGCAGCGCTCTGTTACAATAATCTCCCAGCTAGTGTTTTCATACCCTCGACCCTTATTTATACTAAATGTGTCTATTAAGAGAAGCATCTAGAGGAAGATCCTTCTAGAAGCGGAAGCTTCTATTAGGTCTTCTTACATCCGCCTTATGCTATTTTATTGAAAGGTCTTATTAATATTGACCTTTATTACATTCGAATACATTGATCTACCTATGTGCGGGTTAGGACCTTAACATGTTCGCCCCCTTAAAAACAGCCTTGTCCTCAAGGCTTGAGATGTGGAAACTGCTGCAAAATGGTAGCTGGTTCCCAAGTGGCATATGATGGAGTCATATCTATCCACTGTACTAGTACTTCCTTGATGGTTCTCTGACGCAGGCGAAGCTCCCACTGGTTCAAAACTGCTTCTGGTTGTAGCCAAATGGATCCTTCTTCAGCTAATTCTGGAAGGTTGGTTTGAATTTGACACCTGGTTCCAATCACCTTCTTCAAGCATGAAACATGAAAAACAGGATGTAGCTTTGACTGACTGGGCAGAGCTAACTGATATGCAACTTGTCCCACATGCTTGAGAACTGTGTAAGGGCCATAAAATTTGGGTGCTAGATTCTGACACTGCTCAGCCTTGAGGGAAGTTTTCTTATATGGTTGCAGTCTCAGAAACACCTGATCCCCTTCGGCAAATTGACGTTCAGAGCAACCTTGATCTGCTTGCTACTTCATTCTATTCTGGGCCATGACCAAGTTCTCCTTAAGGGTACGAATGATATCCTCTCGGACTGTAAGTGTTTGTTCAACCACCTGGACCTTCGAGGTACCCGGTAAGTATGAGAGAACTGATGGTGGCTTATGTCCATACACTGCTTCAAAAGGAGTCATGCGAGTGGTTGTATGGTATGTAGTGTTCTACCACCATTTAGCGAGGGGTAACCATTGAGCCCACTGGTGTTGTTTTTCAGAGGCAAAGCACCTCAAATATGTTTCCAAACACTTGTTGATGACCTCCATTTGACCATCTATCTGGGGATGATAAGCTGAGTTGAGATGCAATTGGGTACCTTGTAGCTTAAACATTTATTGCCAAAAATTGCTTGTGAAAGTTGGGTCGCGATCATAAACAATAGAGTTGGGCATACCATGAAGCTTGAAGACCTAATCCATGAAAATTTGAGCCACCATGGATGAAGTAAATGGGAGGTGAAGAGCACAAAAATGAGAATACTTGGAAAGGCGATCCACCACCACCATTATGACTGATTTATTCCCTGATTTGGGTAAGCCTGTAATAAAGTCCATAGAGATATCCTTCCAAATAGCAGGGGGAATCGAAAGTGGTTGGAGGGTGCCTGGAGATTTGACTGTTTCTCCCTTGTTGCGTTGACATACCTCACATTCAACCACAAACTTACGGATGTCCTATTTCATACCCTCCCAGAAAAAAGAACGTTTGACTCGGTCATATGTTTTGGTGAACCCTGAGTGCCCCGATGTGGGTGTAGCATGAAGCTTGGAAAGTACCATGGATTTGAGCTTGGATTGTTTACTTAAATACAAGTGGACTTTGTATTGAAGCTCATCCTGGAGCCAGGAGTACCCTGGGGGAGTCGGAGCCTTGTTCTGCAGTTTCTGGATTAGTAGCGAACTTTTGGGGTCTTGAATCCATTCCTGGTGCATAGCTTGCAGCCAATCGGGTACAATGAAGGAAAGAGAAAAAAGGGATCCTTCATCTTCATACTTCCAGGACAGTGCATCCGCCATGACATTGTCTTTTCCCTTCTTGTAAATGATCTCATAATCATAGCCAAAGAGCTTAGTGACCCATTTTTGTTGCTCCTAGGAGGAAATGCATTGTTCCAGAAAGTACTTGAGGCTTTGATGGTCGGTCTTAATTTGGAATCGTTGCCCCAAGAGATAAGGATGCCATAATTCAACGACATGCAGAATCACCAACATTTCTTTTTCATAAATTGGTTTGCCCA
>ML779709.1:223287-238159 GCA_009831015.1 Picea engelmannii | reverse complement strand
TGTCATTTCAAATTTCTTCTTAAGGCTGGTTTTCACATGGTTTAAAAGTTTTGAGTCACTACCAGTAAGGATAAGGTCATCAACATAAAGGACAAGGATTATGAGATGGCTTCCTACTTTCTTGGTATAGACATTAGGATCAAGATGGCGTCTAGAGAGTCCAGTGGCAATAAGAAAGGTGCCCATTTTGGAATACCAAGCTTGAGGAGCTTGCTTGAGACCATAAAGAGATTTCTTAAGGTGACAAACAAGGCTACAGTCATTCTGGACATAGCCAAGAGGTTGTTCCATGTATATTTCTTCTTGCAAATCTCCATGCAAGAAGGGGGATTTAACATCCATCTGATGGACCTCCCATTTATGTGAGGCAACAAGGGAAAGAACAAGGCGGATGGAATTCATTTTGGCTATAGGGGAAAAGGTTTCATGATAGTCAATTCCTTCAACTTGGTAAAATTCGTTGGCAACTAAACGAGCCTTGTGTCTTTCAACACTTCCATCTAATGCATAGTTAGTTTTGTAGACTCATTTACATCTGACAATTTTTCTTCCTTTTGGAAGAGGTACAAGATCCCAAGTATCATTTTCCATTAAAGAACAATACTCTTCATTCATTGTTGTATCCCAATATAGATGACCTGAAGCTTCTGCAAATGTCTCTAGATCATGAGTTTATGAAACTTGAGACAAAAGAGAAGAGGCTTGTTGGAACTGTGAACGTGTTCGACGTTGATCTGAAGTATCACCGACAAGATCACCAATTGCTTCTCATGTTGAATGAACCCATCTAGGAAGCGGTTGAGATGGTGTTGGTTCAAGTTCAAAGGAATCATCTGGAGGAGGGTGAGCAGGCAGAGGTGGATTTTCATCCTCATTGTCATCATCTGAAGAAGAAACTGGATCATAAGAAGGCACAAACACTGAATATGGCTTGCAAGCTGAAGAAGGCACAACCGCCAAATTAGGCTCACAGGCCAAAGAAGGCACAAGTGTCGAATAAGGCTCATAGGCCAAGAGATTTTCATCAAATTTAGCATCTCTTCTAATAATAATTTCATTACAATGTGATTGAAGAAGTCTGTAACCTTTGACATCTTCAGAATAACCAACAAATATACACTTCTCACTTTTAGGCTGCAATGCTTTCCTTTTCTCATCAGGAATGTGAGTCCATGCTATACTGTCAAATACACGAAAGTGACTTACATCTAGTTTAATTTTAGTCCAAGCTTCTTTTGGTGTTATATTTTTAAGAGCCTTTGTGGGAGTGCGATTTACTATGTAATTTGCATAGTTGATGGCTTCCACCCAATACTTTAGACTTAATCTCTTATATGGGATCATACAATTTTCCATTTCTTTTAATGTGTGGTTCTTTCTCTCAGCAACACCATTTTGTTGTGGTGTATATGGAACAATGTGTTGCATTTGGATTCCCTATGTAGTGCAGTAATTTGTAAAATTATTGCTCACATATTTGCCTCCATTATTTGTTCTTAACCTTTGATTTTGATGGCTAGATAGCTTTTCTACAAGGGACTTGTAGGCCAAAAACTTGTCAAAAAATTCACTCTTAAGTGTTAATAAGTAAACCCAAGTATGTCTAGAAAAGTCATCAATGAAAGTTAAGAAATACTTGCACCCAGAAAAAGGAGAAGAAAGTGGACCACACAAATCACTATGAACAAGCTGCAAAGGACCCAAGGCATGCCAAGAGGCACATTTTTCAAAATTGTCCTGATGATGTTTGTCGAGAACACAACTAGCACAAACACCATCTCTGCATGAACTAAGAGGAATACCAGTCACCATCTGTTGATTACATAGTTGCTGCAATGAGTGATAGTTTGGATGACCAAACCGCTCATGCCAAAGTTTGCTCAAGTCATCGCTATGAGCAACAAAAACTGATGAAAAAGATGATGACCCAAAGTTGTCAAACTTGTACAACCTGGTAATATCATCAGCAATTCCAGTTGCAAGAACATGATTAGGATATTTTAGATCCTTGATTACAACTTGGTGAGGTGAAAACTCTATGGTTTTACCTTCACCTGAATGAGTGATTTGATATACTAATAGAAGGTTACAAGAAATATTTAGAACACATAAGACATCATTGAAATGGCCATTTTCTACTTGTACTGTTCCAGATCCTTCAACACTAAGAGATATATCATCACCAACAAATATTTTCTTGGTGTTACATTCATTTAGAGTAGAAAATATGTCTCTATCCTTAGCCATATGATAAGATGCTCCAGAATCAATAAGCCACTTATCAGAAGTAGAAGTAGAAGATGTATTGAAGGAGAAACCAGAAGCAAAAAGTGCATGTCCATGAGAAGAAGAAGAAGAAGTAGAATCAATAATGATTTTGTGCTTCTTCATCGTTGTTTCTAAAGCTTCCATCTTCTTGAAACATTTGGACTCATCATGATTATCTTTATCACAAAATTTGCAATGTTTGTTAGTATTCTTATTTTTATATTTTGCTCCTTTGTCACCATTAGGAGCTGAAGCTATCTGAGCGGTTTTGGGACCCTTATATTGCTTGTTGTTGTAGCGAGGATATTTCTTCTTGGGATACTTGGGTTTATCTTTCTGCTGAGAAACTAAAGCTTTGTTAGAGGTACTTGCAAAGTTGATCACTCCAAGTTGTATATGCTTATCTTCCTCTCTAATCAAAGAAGCACAAAAGGACTCAAGAGTGGGTTTTTCATAAGCTTTCCCTAGAGCCTCTCTCATGGCATAAAATGTAGATACAAACATAGAATATGCACTACCTAGCTTAGAAAGAATAAGATATATGCAACACTCTTTCTCCATTTTTATCCTACATTCTTCACATAAAATTATGAGTGTTTTAAACTTAGATAAATAGTCTCAAAGGCAAGAAAAATCACTTCGACTCAAGGTCAATATTTTATTTTCTAATTGTTGTGCTCAAATAATATTGAGTTTACCAAACACAGATTCAATCTTGTCCCAAGCTTCTTTGGGGTCATCAATTTCTTGAAGGTGGTACCTTAAATTATGAGAGATGGACATTCTGATTAGTCCTCGTGCTTCAACATTCCTATTATCCCACTTGGATTTCTTATCATCATCAATGAGTGTTTTTTCCTTTCCTAAGGTAATTTGTTACAAACCTTTACTTCTTAATAAATCTTCCATATGAGATTTCCATTGGAAGTAGTTGTTGCTGGTAAGCAAGACATTACTTGTAGAAGCCATATTAAATATGAAAATAATATGGAGTTAAAAACTGAAACTAGTGATCTGGATGGAAAGAGCTCAAAAAATTATGCGGTTTTAAAAAAATGGCACTGAAAACGGACTTCTGATATGCCCTTTTTAAAAAAGGCATAAATGGTAACCAACTAACCACGTGATAGTGTAAGTTGCTTTATGAAGTGACCCACTTTTATAAAGAGAAGTGGGGATCACTTTTACAATGAAGTTACTTTATAACAAAAAAGTTGCATGCAAAATAAGTAACTCTAAAATAAAATATTAAAGCTACTTATAGTGTTTCACTTTTATACTTGAAGTGAAATACACTTTACAGTTTTAGCATGAACTTTTTCAAAAAGGTAACAAAAGAGAGACTTGAACTCAAGACCTCTTACTTAATAAGGCAAGTTTTAACCAAATGGTCTAACAAAACATATTGTAATGTTCAGAAGGAGGATTGTTGTTGTTTTTGTTGAAGATGGTCTTGGAAAGCATGCTAAAAAAAAACTATTTTCACACAAGAAAAAAAAAATCGCTTCTCAATGACAACAAGGGTTAGATCTCGGTTAGCTTACCCAGAAGATGCACATTTTCCTATCTGTTTATGATTTGTCGATATTGCACAGGGAGCGGAGAAAAGAGAATACACAAATCTAAAAGAGTAGCAACACGAAAATAAAAAAAATACAAACTGAAATAAAATCAAAATAAAACTTTGCAAAAGTTTAAAAAATGTGTATTCAAGCTTTATACCTCTGGATCTAACTGTAATGGTCATATCTTGGGCAAACGGAAACCTTTTCGAGTGAAATGAAAAGTGTTCATAAATGAAATGAGTGCTCTAGACGCAATGGAACAGTCCTCTCAGCCCATAAATGTATGGAAATGCCAGAAAATGGAGATGAGGAAACTCGGCTTCATGATCTTGATCTACAACAGGAGCGGGTCTTCAAACAGGCTCTGATACCATGCTCGACAACACAGGTATTCCAAGAGAGGATGAACACCTTCATTAAACACTCACATAACTAGATCAAATATCAACACACTGATGTTTTCACGTGGTTGTAAAACCCCTACGGGGAAACATCCATGGCCCCAGCCAACGCGGCCACTTGGAGCAGTTTATTAATGCAAAGAAAAAGATTACAGAGAGATTTTACAAGAGATTTTCTCACAATCGATCATCAGAAAATGACCCTCCATTCTCTTTAAATAGATATCAGGGACCAATCGGGTGTTAAGACATGGATCAATGGTCGTTAAGATCGAGGAGAGTATGAACCGTCGGATCACTCTATGTAGGGAACATATTGTGACCGTCGGATTTCCTAACTACAAATGCATACTAATGCATACTAAAGAAACACACTTTTACCTAACGACATATTAGACCAAGTAAATCTTAACTAACTCCTAAGTGTCTAAATATCCTAACAGAAAATACCAAGTGTTAACATTTTGGCGTCGTTGGCGAGGAACGAAAAAGTTCATTTTTCCCTGGGAAAGAATGACTGAACTTTCAGATTTGACTCCTGAGGGTAATAGAGAATCAAACATTTCATTGTCTAAAAAACATTTATCTTGGCGACTCCAAAGATTAGAAAATCAGTTTGAAGATGATTCCACTGGTAGAAGAATCCAGAGCTAAATCTTTCATGGAAACTTCATTGTTCAAAGAGATTGGAGTATGAAGGGTTTCTTGATTTCAGAATGGAAAGCTTAGCTTTCAATCCAGGTACTTCATCAAACAAAACAACAAGGTTGGTGGTAGACCTTGTTTATTTTCAAAATTTCTGAAAATGGATTGATACGTCCCCTAAGCATCATTGGTATGAAGATATGTATTCCTCTTTACTAAATTATTTGGATTAATGTCACATTTTTAGTCAAGAGGATAAGTTAGAAGGTTTACAAAATATTATTAGGGAACTTGATATAGAACATCAAGCACAATGGATATCCCAAGATTCATCTCATAAATACGCTTCTTTTGAAGAATTGTATGATCAACAAAAAGAACAGTATGAATCAAAAACAAATGAAATGTTACTCGTTGATTCAGAGTAGTATAAAAGAGGGTATGAGGATGCAATGACTCATTGTTACAAGCATTATGATCTCAGGTCCAAGGTTAGTAGTCCAAATTTCATCCTTCCTGCAGAAAATGAGTTTTCAATTAGCAAACAGCTTTCATATCAAAATAAAAATGTTGTTTAGAATTCAGAAATTATGGAAACCCAGAGTGATAGTCCTATTTAATTATATGAAGAGTTTCCTTCATATATTCCTATAGGATATTATGTAGTCATTCCATTTGAAATCTTCCAAGGATTTCCAAATTTTTCCCTTGAAAATCAGAACAATCATAAACAAGTTGTTTATTTCTCATTTGAGAATGATCATGAGATCTACAATGAAAAACACAAAACAGAGTTACTTGTTTATGCTTCCAAGAATCCTTTCACTGCTCTGTTAGAATATTCAATAGAAATGGGCCTTACCATATTCATAGGTTATGGAGACAATTTCAGTTGGTGGAATGATTTGTCATGTTTTCAGTTTGGTTTTATGATTGGAGAAGTGGAATGCTTGTTTTTGTCCAATATCCAAGTACTTGATTGGATTTACTGGAAATTTGAGATCACTTAATTCGGTAGTTGTGATCAGCGAAGTAGGGTAGGTAGGTGTGCCAATAAGCTCACAGTTGAGCATCATTTTCAGTAGTTTTCAGTTTGGTTTTAATAGTGTTTTTTGCAGCAATGTACAGTAATAGTTTTAGTTTGATTTTTGGTTCTGGTTGCAAACTTAGTTGGTTGCAAACCAGGTCACAGTTTGTATGTTGAAGTTTTCATAAAATGTGAGAGCAACCCAATGGATCAGAAATAGGGTTTAAGGTATAGATCCAGTAGACCACTTTGGTTTCATATTTTTGCAGGAAACATGTACAGTGATCATATATCTATCGAATATGGTTTTGTGCAATTTACATGGGAAGAAAATTTTGACTATTTCCATAAGGACGGTGCCACAATTTCATTGAAATGGTTGGTTCTTAGCATGGGCCATGGCTGCACAGGATGGAAAAAATTTGTGTCTAAGGAATGTGACTACAAAGGTCATATTTGACACCATTGCAATATATAAAGTCACCCACATGAGTGGGGAACCAACTGTATTGAATATAATTGCATATTCCCGACCACATCAAAGAAAATCTCTCCACGAGACTGTTGAAGTGGTCACTGGTGGAACTTCATCACCATCCCAGATCTTATCCACCATGGAAAAGATTGGTTTCAATGTGATTCATTCATATACCCTCAAAGAAAAATATGGACCATCATCAATGTGTGTATGGAAGCCTAAATGAGATTCTATATCAAAGGAGGAGCAAGCTAGAGTGAAGGCCCTAAGTTTATGCTGAGTTTGGTTAAATTGTGTCAAATAAGTCTTATCAGACAGTTTGTTTATCACTTTAGATTCTTTTTAAGTCGAATAAAGCCCAATGGTTGGGAACATGGTATGTTATTATTTTCTACCTTACTGGAAGGATAGCATCCCCATTGGAGCCAAATGTTAGCATCTTTGTTTTTTGGTGTAGGGTTAAAGGTTTTTTCTGAGTTTTCAGAGTCACGCCTTAGTCTTGGGAAGACCAAGGAATTCCTCAATGAGTCACAATGAATGTGTTATATTTCATAAGGTGTTTAAAGGCCTTAGGCCATTGATAAAATAAAGGGAAATATTCATGTCAAAATACAGTCGATTCATAGGTCTGAGTCTAAAAGTTTTGTGTGTGTATTTCATAATACACCATCATGAAAGACAAGGAATCAAAGGGGTAAGAGGTCATATCAATTTTTGATTATGTCATACAAGTGGTGCTCATTATCAGAGCTTGAATTGAGGAATTTCAAAGGATATGATGATGAAGAACATTTTTTACAAAAGGGTAATAGCATAAATCATCTCCTAAGCATAGCTGCAGTTTTTTACTGGTAAATTGCCATACACGGCACTTGTGTAGCGAGCTCTTGCTACACAAATGTTGTAGACACACAGGGGTTGGAAGGACAACATTAGATGATTGTTATAAAATATTAGAGGTAAACATAGGTCTCCAATGAGTTTCTTCCACTAGTATGGGTTTCAAGAAAAAACAAGTTTGCTACGCAACTGTTGTAGGTTACAGTTACACAGCATGCACGCTATGCAAATGACAATTTAGTGGTAAAATTCAAGACCATTTTATGAGAAACTAGAGAGTATTTTGGAAAAACCCCAAGATTTTTTTGTCAAGAATAACCTCAATAACAAAAACCTCTTTTATGTTTTACAAAGGTGTCATATTTTGAGAGATTAGAATGAATCTTTACGACCCATTTTTCCATATTTTAGCATTTAATGTTTTCTTGTTTTAGTCATCCTCTTTGGGTGCATATTCTGAGGCACTAGAGAAGAATTTTTGAAAACAAAAAGAGGTTTTTGTCAAGAATTGACCCAATTAAAAAAAAACTCTCTTAGTATTTACACATGTTTTATTATTTGTAAGATATGAAATTATCTTTGAGGCCTATTTTCTATAATTTCGCCAAGCCAGACTTGTTGATAGAGTTCTAGAATCTTTGAAATTCGACTTGATGGACCTCCAATCCAAAATGGATATGGATATTGAATCTTGGATACTCTCCTATAAGATTCCATGATTTTCTCTTCAGTTGGCACATTTTTAGTTGGTCAAAAATCAACCCTAGATAGTAGGATATGACCAAAGTTTTGGCAAATATTATTTCCTAAGCTATTGTAACAACTCTCTATTTTTGGAAAAGATGAATTTCGACCTCCTTAGTCTATAATATGATATTTATCTATATATTTGAGCACTTGGAATGGAAAATGGGAGAGGAGTTCGACCTGAAGGAGAAGAAAAACTATTGTATTGTGTATCTTTTTCCTGGACATCTTTATGAGTTAAATGCATAAGTACAGTGTTTTCATGAAGCAAAGATTCATTACAGTGTTGTTCTAAGTATGTATTTTCCTTTTTAATGCTCATTTACACTAATTTTTATTCTCTTCCAGTATTTGACTGAGAGTATATGTTTGGAATTCGTATTTTTATGATGCTCCATTCATGGAGTAAATACTTTCCTATGTGTTAAAGTTTGTTGGTTAAGAATTCATCCATACTTGATGCTCTGCTCATAGTAATCAATATTTCTATAGGTCATCTAAAGTTACATTGAGAACTCATCCTTTTCTATATTCTCTTAGTGTGATGGGCTATCCTTTCTCTTTTATGATTGCATCTCAATACTTGTTATTTGTTGAAAAACATCACTGACCTTGCCTCTGTTTTTAGAAAGTACACTAACCAGTCATTAAATCAATATCTTTAAGCTCAGAACTTGACTCCATTTCCCAATGGTTTCCTTCTCTATCTTGTCTTACCAAATCTTGTAAAAAAAAACAAACCTATCTTATATCAGAATCTGACCTCTGAGTGTTATTGTTGAATATTTCTTGAGTGTGAAAGCCTTTTGATTGTTGAGAGAGCCATATTTGATTGTATAGGTCAGAGATACAATCTAAAACTGGTTGAAATAGTTACCTTGGGGCTTCTTTGATACAGCCCAAATAAAATACCAAGTGTTAACAAAGTGTACTAGTCAAATTGATGGTAACTAGGAGTTAATCATGGTTATAGTTGTTGCATTAAGAAAATAATGAAAAATAAATTAGTTGTAACAAGAATTTGTGAGTTTGGTAATTATGGTAAAGTAGTTGTGATGAGAAGATTGAATAGTCAAAGTGGTTGGCCAATAAATAAATAAAATAATAAAGTGGTTGCAACAAGAATTTAGTTAAGGGAAAAGAAGTTATGAATTGACTAATTATAGAAAAGTTAGTTGCAAAAAGAAGTTGTGAGTAAAGAGAAATTATTTAAATAATAAAGTAGTCAAAGTGGTTGCAAAGAGAAATTATTTAAATAATAAAGTGGTTGCAAAAATAAGTGGTGAGTTTACTATTTATTTTATCATATATGATAACATAGATCTGATACCCAAAATCACAAGAATATCACTCAAACCATGTGCCAACAATGCACATCAATCATGTCCATCAACCATGTCCATCAACATTATACAAAGATAACCAACAACATGTACCAATCATGTATCAACAACAAACCAAACTATACGTCAACAAGATGTATCAAGATCACCATGTACTTCAAGTATGTATCTCATCCATGTACCCAATCATATGCCTCTACCATATACCAATAACATACACCAAGATAACCAACAATATACCTCTAGTAATGCACCACACTCTCCATAAATCAAATACCATAAATCCTCACATCAACCATGTTCCACAACCTCATTGTTATACGGCCTTTATCTGTACCAATAAATTCAGCAACATACCTCAACCAAAATCCCTCAAACATGAACCAATACTAAATGATCCAAAATGGATCCAGGAAGGCCTAAAAATCAAAGTTCTCAGAATCAGACAAAACTAGTTCCATTGCATCGATCTCGTTGCACCGATTCAGGCCATATAATTTTTTCCAAAAATGGACACCGTATGCAAAATTTATCGCATTTCGATCAATTTCCCAAACAAGCAAAAAGTCAATTGGTCAAAGTCAACAGGTTGTATTGTTGACATTAGCAGTACGCCAGCATGATGTCATGATGATGTCAATAGGGACATGTGGCATCATAAGGAGGTGACACATGTCTCTCATTTTTTGGCATTTTCAAGGGCTGATGTGGACCAATCAAAAATTGACACGTGGCAATGTACAGACATGAAACGTGGTTGTATGGAATGTTGACATGGCCCAATGACAGGTCGACATGTGGCAATATGGATGTTGACATGGCAGGGTGAATGGGTAGTATGAATTTTGACGTGGTAGGTTACTTGGCATTGTAGATGCTGACATGGAAAGCTCAAGGTACAACACGTGGTTGTATGGAAATGACATGGTAGGCTAACAAGATGGTGACGTGGTGTTTGCTATGCATTGACTTGTGTTAGTGATTGGATTATCGTCCAATCACAGGGTGACATGTGGCCCAATCAAAAGGTTCCACATGGCACCCTAGATTTATCCAATGTTGGTTGGGTCAAAAACAATTTACCTCCTAGGAATCGAACACCCGACCTATCCTCCAGCACAAGTCTTCGGAACAAGCACCAACCGACTGAGCTCCACATGTTTCTTGTTATACATTTGGTTAGATTTACATTTAAGTTGTGATATGGAGAATGTTTTGGGGTAATCCTTGGTTAGCGGGGGCTAGCCCGATCGATTGAGGGCTATGGACCAGGGGTCAACACTAGAGTTTTGGGCGCGAGCGGGGTTAGCACCTTGACACATGGTCACATGCACATGACCTGGACCAACATTTTAGGGGCTAGTGCACCATCACTCAGCCTGGGGCCATATGGAAGTGCTCCATATGACCAAGAGCCTAGTGTAGATGGGCTAGCGTGCCATTTTTCCCAAATTTGGGTTTTTTAACTATGTTTTATGTTTTTTTTTTTTGGATTATTAGACTAATTTTATTGGATTTTGCCCATTTTTGGGGGATTTGGAGCCCGATTTGAGGCCAGATCTTGGGAGGAAGTTGGGATAGGATCCACAGCTCAATATATATATATATATATATAAATCATAGGTTTTGGATAGTCCAAGAGGTTTATATTAGCATAATGATGATGAGTTTGTGAAGCTTGAACCCAGTTTTATGGAGGGAAGCCATTGAGGAAGCGAACTTTGGAGGCAAATTCTGGGAGCTACGCTCAACCTTTTTCAGTGTTGTCAGTTGTGTTGGATTCTTGAGGTCATGAAGAACATAAAGAGACCAGTTTGTAATCTTTTTGACACATTTTTGATGTACTTTTGAAGCATTGAAAAGAAATAAGAAATCCTCCAAAACTGAGACAAAGACCTGGAGATGTAGGCAATCTTGTCAAACTTCATTAACAAACTTTTTGTTATGGTTTGTTTTTCTTTATGATTACTTTCTAATATGAATTCTTTATGATGGCTGCAATATTCTTTCATTAATTTCTTCTTATTTTCTTAATTCCGAAGTGGTAATTTAACACATGCTTAAAACTCAACCAAGTCTTTAAAGATCATTTTCGGATCAAGTCATATCAAAGCATGTTGACAGTTGATTGTTTGAGTTTGCATGATTAGCAGGGAAAAGCTAAGTTGTGGTGAAGGCGAGATTGTAGAAGGGGATATTGATATTGGATCAAGAAAGAGGAATTCTCAAAGTGAGAAGATAGCATCTGAAAAAGGAATGTCTCAAAACGAGATAGATTTTCAAAATACATTATTCATCATGTCTGAGATGGTGAAGGTATTATATGATGATTACTTTGAATGGAAAAGGAATTTCCAAGGGGAATATTCAAAACAAGACAAAAGTGAAGAAGGAGAGGATCCTCCTAAACCTCCTCCTTCACCTCCTTCATCTCCATCATCTTCTTCTTCTTCAAGTACAAGTGAAACTTCTACCACAAGAAAACATTCCCATAAACATAAACATGATATTTCATTACTTAAGCTTGATGTGAAATTCGGATTTCCCATGTATGATGGTGAATTCAATGATGAGAGGATTTATAACTAGGTCTGACAGATGGAAGTTTATTGCAGTGTGCAACAAATCAAAGATGAGGCAACCCAAATCAAGTTGGCATCGCTTCATCTTGCAAGCACAACACTCATCTAGTGACAGAGTAAGTTGGAACATGGTACGCAATAAGTTGGTAATGTATTTCCATCATGAAAAGATTTTTTTTTTTCACTTAGAATGCAGTTTTATCCTTTGGGTTATAAGGAAAAAGCTTTAATTGAATGGAAAAGTCTTAAAATAAGAAAAAGACAAACAGTGCAAGAATACACGAATGAATTTTGTAAGATGGCATCAATGTTAAATATTCCATTACATACACAAGAAACTCTTATGAAGTATATATGAGGTTTACCTGCACATATTATTAACATTGCATTTATGTTTGGACCTACTAATATTGATGAGGTTTATGTTCAAGAAACATACATTGAAGCAGGGAAAATAGGAGTTAGTGTATCAATGGAATTGTCTTCAAGGAAAGAATACAAAAGAAAGGGGAGTGGAAAGAAAGCAAGTTCATCGACCATGAAGGAAGGGAAGATGTCTTGCAAGAATTGCAAGAAAGAAGGGAATGATGATGACCATTGCTGGAAATTGCATCCAGAGAAGAGACCAAAATGGTTCAAAGAAAGGAAAGGGAGGCAAATAGTTCCAACAGCAACACAGCCAACAGACTTGGGATATGATTCAAGTGATGAGACTAAGATAACAATAGTTGATTTGTTAGGTAAAATTGGTGATGGATATGATTCTAGAAGTAAGTTGTTTCAAATAAGGGTCATAATGAAACATACTAAGATTGATACATTGATAGATAGTGGATCTCAACCTAACTTGATTTCAAAGGAAGTGGTTAAACAACTGGTATTGACAACTAAGCTACATCATAACCCTTACTCACTTAAATGGATAACAATCATAAATTTCACATAACAAAGAAATGCACTTTAAAGTTTGCAATTTCATCAAAGTTGGTGGATGAGGTAATGTGTGATGTGGTGCCACTAAATGAATGTGGAATGGTCTTAGGCATCCCTTATTTGTATGATCACAAAGTAATCTTCTACAGGTAATAGAATCAATATCACTTAACTAAAGAAGGGATAGAATATGTTGTGCATGCTCACGATATAAAAGAAAATAAATCTCTTCAAAAAATGGAACAATTAAGGAAGGCAGCTTATGCAAGCAACACACCTGTAATTGTGCCAAGTAAAGAAGTTGATCTTAAGCATGAACATGAGATGGTTGTAGAATGGAAATTCAATCATACTTTGCTTCAAGATAAGCTAATGTCATGCAAGCATATCAAACATATTAGTTCATTTGCAGTCATATTTATGATTTTATCACTGCTAATGTTTTCAACATGGATGGTAGTGGCTTCAGTAAGATGTGAATGAGTTCAAGTGGCTAACAATATTCTCTCAGTTGTCATGGTTTTTTTGCAATTTATTATGATGCGAAAGTTGCACAGGACAGAGTTCAAACACAAAGGACAAGTGGGGTGGCCTATCCCACACTTGATGACTGGTTAATATCCTTTTGGAGGACCAAAAGTTCTTAGTGGGGAGGCATGATCCAATATGGATCCAGGAAGGCCTAAAAATCAAAGTTCTCAGAATCGGAAGAAACTAGTGCCATTGTGTCGGTCTCGTCACACAAATTCTGACCATTTAATTTTTTCCAAAAATGGAAACCGTATGTGAAAGTTATCGTGTTCTAATCAATTTCCCAAATAGGGAAAAACTCAAGTGGTCAAAGTCAATAGGTCGTACAACATGATGTCATGATGATGTCATCAGGGACACATGGCAGCATGAGGAGGTGACATGTTTCACTCATGTTTTTCATTTTCAGGGGCTAATGTGGACCAATCCAAAATTGACACGTGGCACTATACAGACACGACACATGGTTGTATGAAATGATAACATGGCCCAATGATAGGCCGACACATGGCAGTACATATATTGGCGTGGTAGGGTGACTACGAAATATGGATTCTATTGTAGCAATTGACTGGGTAGGTTACTTGGTAGTATGGTTGTTGACATGGCAGCCTCAGGGTACAACACGTGGTCGTACGACAACGATGTGGTAGGCTAATAGGACAGTGATGTGGTGTTGATTGTGTGTTGACTGTGTTGGTGACTAGACTGTATGATCCAATCACAGGGTGACACGTGGCCCAATCATAAGGTGCCACGTGGCACCCCAAATTTATCCAATGTTGTTTGGGTCAAAAATTTGTTACCTCCCGGGAATCGAGCACCCGACCTATCCTCCATCCCAAGTCTTCAGATCAAGCGCCAACCAACTGAGTGTTGAGTCGCCAAAGTACCATAATTTACCAACCTTTCACTTAAATTTCAAGTCACTTTCACTTCACTTTTAACCATATTTCGCTTTCCCACACCCTTACATTAAACCATTTTCATGATTACATGGGTTTTATACATATTATTTTCCAATGCATCTATTTTAGTGTTTTTGAGTGAATTTATGATTAAATATTGAAAAATAACATGTTTACACTTATATATGAAAGTGGGATGAGTTTCATGATGTTTACAGGTGTATTTGAAGACTCCAACCAAGTCAAACTTGACCATCAAGCCTCAAATTCGAATCCTCTTCAACCCCTCAAAGATTTGATGAAGATTTGGAGATTTACTCAAGTATCTTGGATGGAGATTAATCATGAAAGAGAGATTTGTGAGAGGATTTTTAGAGATATCACTTGATATGTGTGAGCACATGGTTGTAACCAAATGATACATTTGTGGATCTAGGAGAGATTTGTGGATCTAAGTTATATTAAACTTTTGTATAAATAGGAGTGCCTCCTCCATTTCAAGGGGAGGACTCTTGGAGCATTGTATCCAACTTATGATGGAATAAGAATCAAGCTTTCTTTTCACATCAGTTTCCATTCTCTAGTTTATATTTAGAATGCTTTA
>ML779709.1:209276-223237 GCA_009831015.1 Picea engelmannii | reverse complement strand
ATGGAATAAGAATCAAGCTTTCTTTTCACATCAGTTTCCATTCTCTAGTTTATATTTAGAATGCTTTAGTTTATGTGTTACTTTGTTCTTGGGAGAATTGAGCTCACTCCAAATAGATCATAGTAGCATTTTCTTCTTGTTTTCATGCTTTGAATAGGTTTATATGCTTTATTGTTACTTGATGATCTTGATTGTTGATGGGTTATTTGAAACATTCTGAGAAGACCTCCTAAATGGGAGCTAGTGTTTCCATGCCTACAACAACTAAGCCTTTTTAAGAGTATTTATTTTCAATGCATGAGTGTTTACTTGATGATCTTGATTGTTGATGGGTTATTTGAAACATTCCGAGAAGACCTCCTGAATGGGAGCTAGTGTTTCCATGCCTACAACAACTAAGCCTTTTTAAGAGTATTTATTTTCAATACATGAGTGTTTACTTGATGATATTGATTGTTGATGGGTTATTTGAAACATTCCGAGAAGACCTCATGAATGGGAGCTAGTGTTTTCATGCCTACAACAACTAAGTCTTATTAAGTGGAATGCAAGAGTTAGGATTTGATTGAATTTTCTTAGATTAGAGTTAGATGCCTACTCCTGCATATATTTTGTTGGAATCATCACAAGCTTATGAGAATCCCTGGTTGACATTAAATCATTGAGAATTTATGCAACATAGATAGCACTCAACACTGAGCTCCACGTGTTTCTTGTTATACATTTGGTCAAATTTACATTTAAGTTGTGATATGGCAGATGTTTTGGGGTAATCCTCAATCAGTGGGGGTTAGCTCGACCGACCAGGGGTTATGGACCAAGGGTCAGCCCAATGTTTTGCACACGAGATGGGTTAGCACCTGGACACATCGCCAAATGCACATGACCTGGACCGAAAGTTTAGGGGCTAGCGCACCATATTTGAGCCCGATTTGAGGCCAGATCTTGGGAGGAAGTTGGGATAGGATCCCCAACTTAAAATCTATATAAATCAAAGGTTTTTGACAGTCCAAGAGGTTAATATTAGCAGAACGATGATAAGTTTGTGAATCTTGAAGCCATTTTTATGCAGGGAAGCTATTGAGGAAGCAAAATTTGGAGGCCAATTCTAGGAGCTATGCTCAACCTTTTTTAGTGTCGTGAGTTGTGTTGGATTCTTGAGGTCAAGCATAACACAACCAGACCAGTTTGTAATCCTTTTGATACATTTCTGATGTACTTTTGAAACATTGAATGGAAATAAGAAAGCCTCCCCCATTGAGACAAAGGCCCGGAAACGTAGGAAATCTTGTCAAAATCCGTTAACAACCTTGTTGTTATGGTTTGATGTTATTTATGCTTACTTTCTAATCTGCATTCTTTATGATGGGTGCAATATTTTTTCATTAAGTTCTTCTTCTTTTCTTAATTCCTAAGTGGTAATTTAACACATGCTTAAAACTCAACCAAGTCATTAAAGATCATTTTTGGATCGATAAACTTCAATAGATCTGCCTCAGATCAACTCTACAACAAACCCTAAAATTCCAAGAGTGCATCCAATAGATTTACAAGGAAAACCCTCAACCAGATTCATAGATTCAACACTACACATATGAAAACCATACATTTTTCTTCTTGTAGCATTTTGTTGTCGTAGTTTTGCTACCATGAATCTGTTGCCACGATTTTTCCGTTGAGTTTTTTCTGTCATTGTTTTTCTGCCGCGAGTTTGCTACCACACTTTTTCTGCGAAACTTTTCCTGGCGTGATTTTTCTATTACACTTTTTTTGTCTGCACTTTTTCTGCTGTGATTTTTCTTCTGCACTTTTTCTGATGCACTTTTCTTGCCGTGATTTTTTTGTTGCGAATTTTATACCACACTTTTTTCTCTATCAATAATACATGTTAACACATAATATTGTGTGGGTCAAAAAATTCACCTTGGTTTTGTTTTTCGAGTCATACAGTTTATAGGACATAGGTTTTGAGTCTTTAAGTTGTAATCATAAATTCAGATTTGGTTTCAAAATGAATAAGGTTATGTCTATCCTTGGTCTAAAGTTTGAGCTATGTGATTGTCATCATGACAAGGTAAGAATCCCTATGAGTCATACCTTTGGTTTTTTACATCATTTCCTTGACATGTCATACATCCAGGTTGTACTCAAAGTCTCCCTTTTGTCACTATCAATCCATTGAAGTGTCAAGTCAAAATGGTTTGATGTGCTACCAACTCACTAGGAGAGTTCACAGCGTACTCTAAGTACTTCATGATTTCAATTTTGTAATCATTGCAATTATAGAATCATTTCAAGGAGGATTTATGGTTTTCAGAGCCTACAATTTAACCACTTATCCATGGATTATGTCATACCATCAACTAACATCCTCCTCGAAGTGTCCAAGCTATGTTTGAGTAAGTGTTGTGAGTTGGTTAAGGAGGAACATTGGAGGTTAGATAGCTTTCAAGATCACCTATTCAACTTTGATGGCATCTACATCAAGCCCAGATTTACCAAGTACTCCATGAGGTTTTTCATGTTGTTTTGAATGTTGAAATAAGGGCTTTGCCTAACTCGTCTATTGGCGTTTTGAAATGGTGCTATGAACTCATTTCTTGTAACAGTTTCTTATAAATATTTGATCATAAAACCCAAAAGGTGATGTGGGTTTTCTGAAAATTTGTTTGGAGGAGCATGATAATGGAATCGACCTTCTAACCAAAATTCATCCTAACCCATTTTGGCATTTGAAAGATAAAATAAAACACCAGTGTGTTGCAGACTAGCACTGCGAACTCATTTACTGTAGCAATTTCTTCTAAAGATTTGATCATAAAAACTAAACGGTGATGTCGCTTTTTCTAAAATTTATTTTTTAGGAGAATGATAATGGCATCAACCAGCTCAGCCTAACCCAGTTTGGAATTTGAAAGATAAAATTAAAACACCATTGTGTTGCAAACTCTCAGTTTTGCATAGTTATTGGATATTCACCTTGTTTGGAGCCTGTCAGCTATCAGGGAAGGTTAGAATTATCTCCTAGGAGTTAGTTGGACATGAGTAACATATGGTCTATCTCCATATCAAGCAGCATGACCTATTTCAAAAGGCATTTATCTCAATAGACAAGATCCCAAAAAATAGGAATTTGTTAGGTTTTTGTTGGAATCTTTTGTAACAAGGCTCCTAAATGGAGGAGTATCCTATGTAGCTCTTTGGTTTCGACCTCCTTAGGATAGATAGAGATGATTCACTATATATGTAAGTGGATTTTGATAAGGGATGGGTTAAAGTGATTCTATATAGGGGAACGTATACTATTTTTTGCAGACAACTGTGTAAAGTTTCCATGATTGTATATATCAGATTCAAGACTCTTGGTTAATCAAAGATCGGTCTCTTTTCGTATTATCATATTATGTATTCAATCTTTCTTTGATGTGGATTGTTGGTGAATTATTCATCTCCATTACTTGTTCAAATGTTGCAGTAAAGGATTTGTTTTTATCTACTGGTGCAAGTGTTGCTAGATCTTTATTTCTCATTATTAAGGAGGTTCCTTTTGATGAGAATTTTTGTTATATGTGTCTCAAAATTTTCTGTTGTGATCTAATGTATGTATTACATGTTTCTTTAGTCTTCCATATTTCATTTATGTTTCAAAAACAATAATCTAAAGTTATTCAATCCTTTCTTGTTGGTTTATACCTTGTGGATATTTTGTGTTGATATTTAGATATAATTCCCTGAATATTTGTTGCACTTGAGCTTAACTTCTACAAAAAATTTACCAATTTATGGAATTTATTGATAGGTATTAGGCTTTCTCTTTAGCATTCTAAGAGAAACTTCTAGTGCTAACATTTTTGGCATCGTTTCCAAGGAGAGAAGAGTGAAGTGATCTTCCCTAGGAGAATGACATAGATCCATCTCTTGATGGTAGACAAGAGCAGAACACAAAGTTTGATGGAAATATTCTACCTGGCGACTCTACAATCAAAGACTCCACTAGAAAAAGAATCCTATCGACATAAATATGAAAATGTGGAAGGGAAAAATCAGGTATCACCTTATTATTTTTCTCCATGAACTTTTGTTCTTTTTCATTAGCTCATTTATGTCTTTCCCCTTGCTTATTAAGAGGATTATCCTTTGCTTCATCTATTCGAATTATCATAAGCCTATTGTTATATATCCCTCTTTGGAAGAATAAGTTTTGAATTCTTCCTATGTTATAAATTATGATCCCATCCCTTCAGCAAAAACACATGAGGATGATGATGTACATATATTCATATATCTTGAAACTAATCATTCTTGTCATCGTGTAAATGATAAATTCGATCCATCACTGCTGAAACTTACAATCAACCTGTTGAATTTGACTTTGATCCCACTAAATTTCATTCTAGAATTAGAAGGAAAGTTTATAAACCCCTGATATTACCTTTTTTCCTTCATGGCTATCCTCCAAAAATTTTAGATTACCTTCCTAGATTCAATGGAGGAGATCACATGACAATCGAGAAACACATAGTTTCTTTTGAGCATTTCACTGACCTATTATAATTTTTTCATGAGGATGTATTCATGAGGACTTTCTCTCAATCTCTACATGGGGATGTTAGATAGTGGTTTAGACATATGGAGGCTAATTCCATTTGTTCATGGACTAAATTTCATGATTCTTTTATGAAGTATTGGAGTGAGAACAAATGCTTTGACCAATACCTAACTGATTTTTATGCTTTGAGAAGGGACGATGATGAAACTATTGTTCAATTCAATAGGAGGTTTCATAGTATTTATCATAGCATGCCTATTGAAATTCGGCCTACTGAGGTTGTTTCCATGGTACAGTATAGAATGGCACAACATACCAATCTATTCCTATACCTTAGAGAAAGAAAGTTACCATCCTTGTAGCAGATGTTTGTTTGAGTAATCTTTGGATGTGGAGAGTAATCTTTGAGCATGTGCACAACTCTCTTGTCAGATCTTGGACAATTGTTTGGATAAGGAAGAAACTGAGGAAGTATATGGACAATAGGAATCTTATCCGAGCTTGCAATTGTTTCAGCATGCTTGTGCACCATTTTCAGATATTAAATTTTTTTCTTATCTTGAAATTATCAAATCAGAATTTTCCATTGTTAAAGATGCAAATGTACATGCTTATAACTAATACTAGAAAGATGAATCTATATGTGCATCTAAGCTTTCTCCTTATTATGTAGAAAGGGATGATTTTGTTTATGATGAATATCATGAGGAAGATTTTGCAGAAGGTGGTGACATTTCTATTTCAAAGAAAGTTATTGCCCCTCATCATCTTATTGGACTTAGAAAATAAGTTAAAATTCTTGGCTCATGATAATTTCCTTGATTATATGCTTTTAAAATTTGGTTAAGAAGATAGGAAGGAGCTACAAGAACAGGTGAGTTTGTTTTATTTTTCATCAATACATGGCCAACAGGAAGAAAGTCAACAAGCAAATAAAAAGGAGAAGATTTATGTATCAGCATGTACTAATTCTCCCAGTATTTATTTTGTATCTGACAGTTTTAAAGAAGGTTTTTCAGAGGGAAGTAAAGAGGAGGTTGAGAAATCATATGGTCAATCTACAGTTCTTTTTTCTTCAAAGAATGTTGACCAACAATTTCAAGAAGACACTGCAAATAAGTTTCTTACCATAGGAGATAATCAGAAGCCAGTAAAATGTTTTGTTATTCATGATTGTTTTGAAGCTTGTGATATCTATGGGATGTTTCAAGGAGGTCAAGAGAATTACAGTCTTGTCAGCAAAGCAAAGATTGTGAAGGATCAACCTAGTCTTCTAATGCAGCCAAAACTATGCCATGTGATTCATGATCATATAGCCATATACATGGAGTCTATTTGTTTAGATGTTTCCTGCATTAGAGATTTTTCCATTTGTTGAGCACTCAACACACCCTACAAAAAAATCCTTGTCAAATTTTGTCACTTTTGGGTACCACTTGTTTTCTGCACTATCTGACTCATTTTCATTTTGGGAAATTTTTTATCTTTGTTTGTTTTCATGCCTCTTACCACCTATTCAGGTTTGTTTGAACTTATGAAACCCCGTGACTAAAAATACCTTAACACCTGAATTAAGAATCGACATCCAAACATTGCACCTAATGCACTCAGGTTCAGCGTTGGAAAGAATTCAAGTAAGTAAAGGAAACACATGGAAAACAACAGTTGTCGAGCATCAATCTTCATCGGCATTAGCAGAAGGAAGTTTTGATTTGTGTAAGTTTTTCGCATAAAGGTTTGAGAGATAGTCGATCCCCTTCGACATCGGTAAAATATGAGGAAGATAGACGTTAACAAAGGATGAAAATAAATCTTTGATAGTCGATGCCCGATGCACTTTATTGGGATCGGGGAAAATCTAGAAGGATCACAACAAAAATTTCGACCACGATGAAGTTATTCCCAATCGCCGATCTCCAATTCATTTTCGGCATCGAGAATATTTAGAGGGAGTCAATCCGAGAGAACTTGGGTAGGTTTATCGTCGATTGTCAATCCCTAACACTTTTCAGCATCGGCAAGCTATTATTTGGTTTTAGAACGAATAGCTTAAGGAAATTCCTGACTACGATTAATACGAGTGAATTAAGTCACTGGTCTTGAACGCCATGTGTCTTTACCAGGTAAGAGGGTCGTACGGTCTAGTTCTATCCCGAGTCATTCTTGGTTCCCTAGGTCCTAGTCACACCTTCGAGCCATCTTTACCATGTCAGCACTGTACAGTAAGATCAATCGATGTCAGAGCTTTTGCAAGAGGATATCAATGAAAATGTTCACATCACAATCCTGACCCTCGATCCACCAGCTAAAAAAGCAGAACAATGGGATGTTTGTGGCATTAGATACGATCGTATTTTGGACATTTAAGGAAATATTTAATGCCTGATCTTGCATTAGTTTCTACCCCATGCATCGATTAGACAAAATCATTTTAAAATCGTTGATATACTACATTACCACCCATGCCTCTGTCGTCAACCCGTGATGAATTTAAGTTCAAACTCCTCTAAATATTCGGTGGTAGATTTGTTGAAATTTCACTCATAACCTGAATTGAATGGTTGATGTGACATGGTAAGATATTCCCTATTTAAATCTCTTGAACCATTGTGAACAAATTAATTATGCACGTAAGATAATTCTGAAGCATTCAAAGGAGAAAAACGAGCAACTTGAAGACTATACTGACCCTCTTGATTATCAAAAACTAGGTTTAAAAAGCTTCATAGGTATGTATCCAATTCTGTCAATTCATTGGTTGTAATGTATATATGTTCGTCAGGTTTCTTACAGTATCTAAAATACACTCTAGTTGCAGGAAGAATTTCATTGAGAAATCCAACCACCAGAGGCTCATCGAGAGAACCAAATCTGAAAGAACTAGATATAGGTGAAGGTTCCTCTCCGGGGACCATGAGGCAATTGGAGTAAGCCCCTAGGGAGGAGCCTATCATCAAAAAATTTAAAAAGAAAGCTTTCATCCAGCCTCTGGCCTTCGGCGATATGGAGGAAAGCACTGGATCCAAGGTATCTCTCCCAAATTGGGGGCATATATTCAACAGAATTAGTCGAGAAGAATACCCAGAGTATATCCCACACAACGACCCAAATGTAAGGGTGCTCAATGACCAGGTGTTCCCCAACATCCAACGATCATATTTACACATGGCGGCAAGAAGAACCCCTATTTTCCCCTGCATCAAGGTTCTGAAATGGATCATTAACCATATAGGCGGGAATAATTTCTTGATCAATGATAAGAATGGCGGATGCGTCAAATATTTCCTCCTGATAGAGGTCCAAAAACACTACAAGCTCAGGGACCCAGAAGAGAGGCTCAACACATACTTCATAGTGAATTTTTATGAATTCCTTGACACTAGTCGGTTGATGGCTTCATGGTGGAGATAAGACAAGAAATTCACCAATCAGAGAAATGGATGGTACGAGACAATCAACCCAAGGGATCCATACATCTATTTGATGGCTCTCATTTTTCAGCTATATGGAGAAAAGGATTGCTCCAAGTTTTTGGAAGCATGGATGCCTTTGGCGTACACAGTGGTGATTTCCAGGAGAAGATTCAACTGGGGAGTGATAATATCAAAACAGTTGAGCACTTGTATACAGCAGGCCCAGTCGTCGAAGGGAGGAGAGGAACCAACTTTCTACATGGCTTCATATCTGGTCGATTTCATGTGTGCAAGGAATGTCTTTACCAGCATGAATCTAAGCTGGCACGTTGTAGAGCTCCCGGTCCACGTCTACTTCAGCGTGCTATGGGAGAAATATTACACACTCATCTACGATGAATTCATTGCCCATATTTATTTTATTCTTTTTAAGAAGGAATTCCCAAGGCTATCGACGATAGCCAATAAAATGATATCCAAGGTAGGCCATTGGTACTTGGACAAGTGCTCAACCTCCATCAGGGTGTTCGGGGCCACTGGGGCACCATATATTCTACCAGCTGATGTCCCGGACTGGCTCTTCATGGGAGAAATTTGTTATCAGACCATCCTGAAGGGATATAATGCCACATTGGTCAAAGACAAGAAACAAGCCTTCATACCCTACGGTTTCCATGTGGGGTTCTATCTGGTAAAGGATACTGCTCAAGACAAACAATAAGGGTTGAGCCAACTTGAATTTAGGTTCCCTATAGGCCAATTCCGTAAGCATGATCTTAAAGGCCTGGTCCTCCAACATGCATTGCAAGTATCATCCTATTGGTCGTATGCTGATGATAAATTTGAAGAAAAAGTCTTCACAGAGAATGCCCAAGACTGGGACGAGGTGGTAGAGAGGATGGCCAACCCAAACATGACCAGGTTCAAGGCCATGAGCATGGATGAACAGGTGGAAACAATAGAGAAATTGGTTCAAGAGGATGTCAGAGCCACAGAAGAAATTAGAGTGGTAGAGACAACATAGGTACAGAGAAGGGGATTGTTCTTGACACCATATGCACAAACAAGGGGATTGCTCCTGAAGGAAGAGGCATAGAGAGTCATTGATCGGTTACAGAATGACCTGGATCTCGTAGAGATGATGAGGGTTCATGTTGATAACCCAATCAAAAGTCAAGGAGGACCAAGTGACCCAGAGCCGATTCAAATTAAAGAAACCATCGGGTCAGATAACCCTGAAGCTTTAACACCACAGATCAGATCACTAGGGGAAATTTCGACTTAGCCTGAGATAGCGAGGACATCGGGGAGAGAAAGTACACCAAATCCTTTGTTCGATCTAATAACCATCTACTAAGATGAGGAGAGTTCAGAGGTGTCCCTGGTCACTCTGGTGAAAATCATAGAGGAAATAGAATCTGAGAAGGAATCCACCCTGGGTTCCGATGCTCCAAGTCAGAGAAGTCTGCAAAATGAGCATGGGATAGAAATTTCCTTGGACACTATGCCACTCGACACACCAGTAATCCCAATGGATAGCTCTAGGGATGAGCTAGGATCGGGTGAACAAGGGGAAGAATTCCACAACAGGAAATCGGAAACTTGACAGTCGATTACCAAGTAAGTACCGAGCCTGCCCCTGATTCATCAATATTGGCTAGTACTTCACTCCTCGATGAGAAACAACCAGAGGCCAATCCTTTGGGACATACATATGAAGTTCAGGAACCCAGTCTTGAACAGATATACACCATCGGGAGCCTGGGAAACACTCTTACTTGGGGAGAGAAACAAATCCCCGAACTTGTGTATGAGGTCATCGATATACAATTCATCACCTACAACTGAAAGAGGAAATCCATAATTAAAATAACCAATAAGAAAAGGAGGCTTACTTTGGATAGTTCCATCCTCATCACCACAGAGGAGAAATTGATCATCATGGAGCATGCCAAGACGTCTGAGCTTATCGACACAGGGATGGAAATCACAGATGCCACACTGGTGTTAGAAAAATAGGATCTTGGATGATCTAGGTGGATATCGGTGGCCACCTACCTTTTCCAACTCGCCAAAAATAGTTTTCTGGCAATTTACTATTTTTAGCAGTTTTAACTTCCAGGGCTATTTTGAGGGCCTAAATGAAGGTTTTTATGGATTGAGCTTCCCAATGATAGTCGAAGGAAATATTGAGCCCCCAAAATGAATCTCCTTGATGATACCTTTCCAATAGACTATCATACGCCTAAAACAGAGATCGTATGAAAAAGATACGACCCCGGGAAGTTGATGTACTAACATACCCAAACGAGGCCCATGTGACTTTTGGTGCTTCATCTCCTAGGGTTAGGTTTTTGGATGTATAGGGTTTTTGACATTCCTTCTTATTGTAAAAATGCCTTCAGAGACTCATTGTAATCATCTTCTTGTGAATGAGAGAAATTGTCACATCTCTTCTTAGAGATAAGACGCCACCATTCCAGCAAGCTTATTTCCGTTGCATTTTGCAGTTTCAACTTATTTGATTATTGAATAGAAAACCCATTTTATTATATCTCTATTAGTTTTTGTTAAGAACCTATTAATAATCTGTATTCATTTCATTATGCTCATAAAATCCAGATCAGTGGTATCAGAGTGGTCTACTCCTTGTCGTCTTAATGCATGTCCCCAACGAGGTCAGAGTACAAAGAGTTGGGTCTTGAGCTTGTTCTCTTGAGGACAAAATCTCTCGCACACCCAAGCGAAATGTCATGGAAGGAATCCCTTTCAAACTTTTGATTGAGGAATCCCTCATGCAACAGAGGAACGAGATGATGGATAATTTCACGCAAATCCTTCAGTGGCTACTAATGGGCGACGCATCTTCTTCGAGCGGAGGTACCACCCCCTTCAAGGTAAAAATAAACTTTGATATTCCATGACTGGCCAGCCCCAACCACACTCACTAAGATTCAGAGCTTCTTGGGCCTTGCCAATTTATACCATAGGCTTGTGTTTGGATTCTCCCATATTGCATGGGCCTTCAGCCAAATAACCAGGGGTGGTGGTAAGGAAAAATTTGCGTGGGGTGATCCCAACAATAAGAGTTCGATGATTTGAAGCAGTGCTTGTGCTCATCCCCAATAATTTCACTACCAAACCTACAGCATACCTTTGAGATCGAGACAGATGCTTCAGACTATGATGTGGGTGACGTTCTCACTCAGCACGGCCACCCTGTGGCCTATCATAGTGAGACACTATTGGATGTTGTCTGTAAGTACCCTACTTATGAAAAATAAATGTACTCCATTGTGAAATCCTGTCGCCAATGGATACATTACATTCTTGGGAAGGAGACAATCATCCACACTGATCATAAGCCACTATAGTTCATGTAGACACAAGGAAAATTGCAAAATGACCGCCATCAAAAGTGGTCAACATACTTGCAGCAATTCCACCTCAACATCAAGTATAAAATAGAAAGCACCAATCACGTTGTTGATTGCCTCAGCAGACCACCAGTTGGGGCACTCACCATGGTGCTAGACTCTTGTGGCCATGAGACCTCTGGATGGCCCAAACTCTATGAGACAGACCCGGACTTCGCCACCACCTACCAAATGTTGGGTGCAAACATAGTTGTCAATAACTTTTATCTTTAGGATAGGTTGTTGTGTTGTCTGGGCCATATCTTTGTTCCATCAAGTGAGCGAGTGAAGATGATATGGGAAGCCCACTATAGTCGGGTGGCAGGACACTTTGGCATCAAAAAGACAGTGGTGATGCTACAGAAACATTTCTACATTTCGAAACTCCGACAAGAGGTCAACAGGTATATCAGGTCTTACACTACTTGCACTATTACCGAACTGACAACTAAGAAATAGGGCCTGTACACCCCTCTTCCTACTCTTGACAAGCCATGGTAATCCATATCAATGGACTACATGTTGGGCCTCCCATCCACCAAGCGGGGAAATGACTGTTTTTTTGTGGTTGTTGATCACTTTTCTACAATGGCGATTATGGTTGACTGCAAGAAGAGCATCACAGCAGAGGCCATTGCCAAGCTCTTCTTTGAATGAGTCTGGGTACATTTTGGACTCCCACAAACCATTGTCTCATGTAGGGATAGTCGATTTCTCATCACATTCTGGTCGAGCCTATGGTCATTGTTGGACACCAAGATAACCAAATCCACGACCTTCAACCCCCAGATAGATGGCCAAACTGAGGTCGTAAATTGAATGATTGTGCATATCCTTCGCATGTATAGTTCAAAGAACCCTCACACATGGGATGATAGCCTTCCCTATGTCTAGCATAGCTACAACCGAGACCTGCATAGCTCAACTGGCCACAATCCCTTTCAGGTGGGGTTGGGATTCCAACCATTGGGTCCCATAGATGTTGCACTTCCCCTTGCAGTCACCTCAATCGAATCATCTCCTATCCCAACTGAAGGTGGCAAAGCCACCCAATTCATTGAGAAGATACAACACATCTGCCAACAGGTTCAGGATATCTTACAAAAGTCCAATGACAAGTACAAGTAGCGCCATGATCAACATCGGGTGCCACATAAGTTTCAGGTGGGTGACAAATCTTGGTTGCACTTGCAGAAAGAATGCCTTATAGGACCCCATTGAAAGATTCTCCTACTCCTTTATGGGTCGTACACCATTACCAAGGCCATGGGGGATAATTCTTTTGAGCTCAGCATTCCTCCTTTCCTTGGACTGCACCCATTGTTCAACATGGGTCTCCTTCACCCTTATTTCCCACCATTTTTGGACACCTCAGACGTAGCATAATAACTTAAACCAACATAGCTCAACCTCGACTACATACAACAGCCATCCATCTATAAGATCATGGACACACAGATCAAGTTTTTGGTTGTGGAGCTTGATTATGTTCCTGATTTAGAGGTCCTTTCTTTCAGCCTTATTTATACCCCATGAAGACTTTGCACTCCATAAGTATGTGCAATCTTCCACGTGGGGGAGTGCATAGGGGGGGTACCCCCTCTGAGGGGTTCGAGAGAAAATGGGTGGTTTGGGGCGTAGCGTCCCCCAATGGGGGTTCGGGGGCGAAGCCCCCGAAGGAAAAATTGCCTTGTAAATGTATATTGTAATTTCATTGTAAATATGGACCGTTCATTATAAGGTCACAGATCTAATGGTAGAAATTATGTTAGGGTTTTTTTCCCTGGAAGGAAACCCTCTGTTATGAGGGAAATGTATTGCGGCTATGCATTGTGGCGAGTATTGTATTCTGAGAGAGGAGATTGTGAGAAAAAGAAGAGGAAGTTACAACGGGTTTTGTTGTAGGTTGTATCCCTTCATTTGCTGGATAATAATAAAGGAAGGACCTGGCAATTTCTCTGGTGGACGTAGCCCACACTGGGTGAACCACGTAAATTTGTGTCTCTCTTGTATTGTGTATATTCTATGTTTTGTTTCCGCATTTTTTTTATTTTACTGCTCCGCGGTCCTGTTTTTATAACAACTAGTATCAGATCGAAAGGTAAATCGCAGGAAAAGAGAGTTCTTGGTACAAGTGGGAGCAATGTTGGAAGATGGAAAGTTTAGGGTCGAGAAATTTAACGGCCAAAACTACCAGTTATGGAAGATGCAGATCAAAGATTGTTTATATCAGAAGAATCTATTCCTACCATTGGGTGGAGTAGAAAAGAAGCTGACGGCCATGAAGGACGAAGAATGGGAGATTCTTGACAGAAAGGCTCTAGGAATGATACGACTGAGCTTGGCAGCATCGGTGGCTTTCAATATTTCAAAAGAAAAGACAACAAAGGATTTGATGGACATGTTGGCTAAACTGTATGAAAAACCCTTGGTGTCTAACAAGGTATTTCTAATGAAGAGATTATTTAATATGAAGATGTCAGAAGGTGGGTCTATTGCAGATCATTTAAATGAATTTAATACGGTTACTAATCAACTAAGTTATGTAAAAGTGGACTTTGATGATGAGGTTAGGGCTCTTCT
>ML779709.1:75867-208448 GCA_009831015.1 Picea engelmannii | reverse complement strand
AAAGAAGAATGAAAGGTTAGAGCTTGTGCATACAGATGTATGGGGACTAGCTCAGGTATCATCTCTTGGTGGCTCTCATTATTATGTTACTTTTATTGATGATGCAACTAGAAAAACTTGGGTTTATTGCATTTGACAAAAATATGATGTTTTTGATACTTTTAAGAAATGGAAAGCTTTAGTTGATAATGAGACAGGAAAAAGTTTGAAGTGTCTCAGATTAGATAATGGAGATGAATATTGCAGCAAGGAGTTTGATGATTATTGTTCATACCATGGGATTCATAGAGAGAAAATAGTTCCAAGAACACCACAAGAAAATGGTGTGTCAGAAAGGATGAACAAGACAATCATGGAGCGTGCAAGGAGTATGAGATTGCATGTTGGTTTTCCCTTACATTTATGGGCAGATGTTGTAGATACTATTGTTTTACTTAATAAACAAAAAACCTTCAAGCTCTTTGGATGGTAGAATTCCATAGGAGGAATGGACAGGAAAAAAGGTAAACTATTCTTTTTTGAAAACTTTCGGTTGTGAAGTATTTGTCCATATTGATAAAGAAAATAGAACAAAGCTTGAGTCTAAATCCAAGAAGTGTACCAAAAAGAAGTGGGAGCAAGGCATGAAAGAGGCAAGAAGTGTACTTGGTTCAGTTGCCTGTGGGAAAAAGAGCATTGCAGAATAAATGGGTTTACAAGGTGAAGGAAGAAGATGGAGGAGAAAAGCGATACAAGGCTAGACTTGTTGTAAAGGGGTTTGCACAAAAGAAAGGTATAGATTTTGATGAAATATTTTCTCCTGTTGTTAAAATGACTTCAATCAGGACTATTTTAAGTCTTGTGGCAGTAGAAGATTTTCATCTTGAACAGTTAAATGTAAAAGCATATTTTCTCCATGGGGATTTGGAGGAAGAGATTTATATGCAGCAGCCACAGGGGTATGAGTTCAAAGGGAAAGAGAATTTGGTATGTAGGTTGAAGAAGAGATCGTATGGCCTAAAGCAAGTTCCAAGGCAGTGGCATTTGAAGTTTGACAGGTTTATGAGAGAACGGAGTTATAGTAGATGTCATTTCGATCGCTGTGTTTATTTTAAAAGGCTAGAAAATGGAAGCCATATTATCTTTATATTGTATGTAGATGGCATGCTTGTTGCAGGGTCTAATATGCAAGATATAAATATGCTCAAGAAGAAATTAGCCAATTCATTTGCGATGAAGGATTTGGGTGTTGCAAAGAAAATCCTTGGCATGAGAATAACAAGAGATAGAAAAAATCACAAATTAGCATTGTCTCAGGGTGAGTACACAGAGAAGGTGTTGGAGAGGTTTAGAATGAAGAATGAAAAACTAGTTAGTACACCTTTGGCCATCCATTTCAAATTAACTAAGGAAATGTGTCCCAAGACACATGAGGATATAGAATACATGTCCAGGGTCCCTTATTCATTAGCAGTTGGCAACTTGATGTATGAAATGGTTTGCACAAGACTAGATATTGCACATGCAGTGGGAGTTGTGAGAAGGTATATGAACAGTCCAGGTAAAGAACATTGGGAGGTAGTAAAGTGGATTCTCAGGTATTTGAGAGGTATTTCTACTCATGCATTATGTTTTGGAGGTTCAAACACTTTTCTACAGGGATATGTTGATTCAGATATGGCAGGTGATAAAGATAGCAGGAGGAGCACCACAGGGTATGTTTTTACTATAGGTGGAAAAACAATAAGTTGGATTTTGAAACTACAAAAGGTTGTTTCACTTTCAACAACAGAGGCAGAGTATGTTGCTGCTACAGAGGCTAGTAAAGAGATGATTTGGTTACAAAGGTTTATGGAGGAATTGGGAAAGAAGTAGGAAAATAGCAGTTTGTACTATGATAGTGAGAGTGCAATTCATCTTGCAAAGAAATCGGCCTTCCATTCAAAGACTAAGCATATACAGTTGAGGTACCACTTCATACAATCCACCTTGGAATATGGACATTTGAAGTTGGAAAAGATACACACTAGCCAGAATCCTGCAGACATGTTAACAAAGGGAGTAACCAGAGAAGAACTGAGTTCCTGCTCAGTTTCAATT
This sequence comes from Picea engelmannii, assembly GCA_009831015.1. Taxonomy (NCBI): domain Eukaryota; kingdom Viridiplantae; phylum Streptophyta; class Pinopsida; order Pinales; family Pinaceae; genus Picea; species Picea engelmannii. Next base: position 206,369 of record ML779709.1, on the reverse strand, counting down.
GGTCTTCAAGAATGAAGATGAAGATGAGAAATTTTCCAGGTCCAAGAAGGTTCAGAGTCCATCATATACAGCAGCGGTGGAGTTGTTGAGATCAGTATTCAAGTGGGAGATTGTTGGTTGTGGAGCATGATTATGTTCTTGATTCAGAGGTCCTTGCTTTCAGCCGTGTTTATACCCCATGAAGAGTTTACACCCCAGGAGTATGTACACCCTTCCATGCAAGGGAGTGCAGAGGGGGGGTACTCCCTCTGCGGGGTCTGAGGGGGCTATCCCCCTGGCTGGGGGGTTCGGGGGCGAAGCCCCCAAAGACAAAATTGCCTTGTAAATGTATATTGTAATTTCATTGTAAATCTGGACCGTTCATTATAAGGTCGCATATCTAACGGTAGAAATTATGTTAGGGTTTTTTTCCCTAGAAGGCAACCCTCTGTTATGAGGGAAATGTATTGTGGCTATGCATTATGGCTCGTATTGTATTCTGAGAGAGGAGACTGTGAGAGAAAGAAGAGGAAGTTATAGCAGGTTTTTTTGTAGGTTGTATCCCTTCATTTGCTGGATAATAATAAAGGACCTAGCAACTTCTCTGGTGGGCGTAGCCCACACTGGGTGAACCACATAAATCTGTGTCTCTCTTGTATTGTGTATCTTCTATGTTTTTTTTTCCGCATTTTTTTTATTTTATTTCTCTTTAGTCCTATTTTTCTAACACAAGGGAACTCGATAGTAAAGGATCCATATTTATCGAGTCGTCAAAGTAGGGCAGCTCCTACAGCAAGGCAAGTGACTCACCCGGGGCCAAATTCTGCAGAAATTTCCTCATCTGATGGGGGAATTAAATGAAATGGAGACCATTGGTTCCTAAGGAGGGATGATTTATCCAATTTTATATCAATGGCCACCCACCTTTTCCAACTAGCTCAAAACAATTTTCTGGCAATTTTGGCAATTTACTATTTTTAGTAGTTTTAACTTCCGGGACCATTTTAAGGGCCTAAATGAAGGTTTTTTGAGATAGAGATTCTCAATTATAGTTGAAGGAAATATTGAGCCCCCAAAATGAATATCCTCGACAATACCTTTCCAACGGTCTATCATACTCCTATAATGGAGATCGTATACAAATGTTACGACCCTGGGAAGTTGATGTACTAACTTACCCAATAGGGGCCCACATGACTTATGGTGCTTCATATCCTAGGGTTAGGTTTTTGGATTTCTAGGGTTTTTGACATTCCTTCTTATTGTAAAAAGGCCTTCAGATCCTCATTGTAATCATCTTCTTTTGAATGAGTGCAACCATCACATCTCTTCTCAAAGTAAGCCGCCACCATTCCAGTAAGCTTGTTTCCACTACATTTTACAGTTTCAACTTATTTCAATATTGAATAGAAAAATCGTTTTATTGTATCTATGTTATTTTGTGTTAAGAACCTATTAATAATCTGTATTTATTTCATTCTGCTCATAAAATAAATATCAGTGGTATTAGAGCGGTCTTCTCCTTGTCATCTTAATGCATGTCCCCAACGAGGTCAGAGTACAAAGAGTTAGGTCTTGAGCTTCTTTCTCTTGAGGAAAAAATCTCTCGTACGACCAAGAGACCTCTCATGGCAGGAGAAAATAAAGATGACAGGACAGGAGATACTTTCAAACTGTTGATTGAGGAATCCCTCACACAACAAAGGAACTAAATTATGGATAGTTTCACGCAAATCCTTCGGCGGCTACCAAGGGGTGACGCATCTTCTTCGAGAGGAGGCGCCACCCCCTTCAATGTACAAATAAACTTAGATATTCCTATGTTTGAAGGTCATCTAGACGCATATGTTGTATACAAGTGGTTGAATCTACTAGAAGGGTATTTTTCTTTCCATGACTTCTTGAATAGAGAAAAGATTACTTTTGCGCTCCTCAAAGCCATTCCCCATGTCAAAAATTGGTGGGAAACTTTCTGTGAGAAAAAGGAAAAAGAGGAACCCTCATTATTTACAGTCACAGCCACCTAGGATTCCTTCAGGGATTCTATTAAGGAACAATACTACCCTATCGGAAGTTATGACAACTTATATACCAAATGGACTACACTACGGCAAGAAAGATATCAAGCAGTGCCAGATTTCACAAATATCTTCCATACCTGGCGCACCAAGATGGGTATCAAAGATTCAGAGCAACATCTAGTGCTCAAGTATCATGGTGCTCTTCATAGATAAATCCAGACCAAAATGGAATTTCTAGACATCTCATCCTTGGGCGCGACCTACCGATATGCCGTTAAAATCGAGCAGAAGCTCAAACAAAAGACGCGGCTATTTGGGCCTGGGAACCCCTCACGAAAAAATCCAGGAAAGGACGACCCCAACCCACAAAAAAAAAGACAGAGAAAATATGGATAGTATCAGGACAACTAGTCCAAGCCACAAGCAAAGAAGGACACCGAAAAGACAAACAAAGATACCGGGAAGTGGTGCTACTTCCATAAGAGCCCTTGGCATAACACTATTGATTGTCGCACAAAGCAGTCACTGATGGTCGAAGTGAAAGCCTCTGAATCAGATGTAGATTCTGACTCTGATCCAAAACCATAAAGGGGAAGACAGATCATTGACACAGAACCCAGTGCCACCGTTGCTACCACCAAGCTCCAGTGTGGTGAACTAGATGAGCCAGAAGAAGGAGAGTCCCTCTTCCATTCACAGATGTGGGTAAAAGGCACCCTGTTGCACTTCATTGTTGATAGAAGTAGCCAAAAGAACCTCATATCTACAGAGGTCGTCAAGCGGTTGGCCCTGCCCACAATGTCGCACCCACAACCCTACACCATTGGATGGCGCTGCCAAGGAAGCGATCTCCGCGTCAGCCAACAGTGTTAACTGTCGTACGGCATTAAGCCTTGCAAAGACGAGGTATTGTGTGATGTTTCTCCTCTCAAAGGTTGTGATGTTCTTTTGGGTCAGCCTTATTTATGGAAACGTCATGCTATTTATGATTCTAGGCCTCGTAGTGTTATTATTAATTCAACAAGAAATTGTACTTGATACATGACGCAGTCCCACCTAGTGTTATTTCATTGATCTCTACTAAGCAATGCAGGAAGGTCATCTCTCGGATGAGGAAGTTTTTCATCTTCATGATTCGCTCTCAGAATAAGTGAAAGATCACAACCATATCTGGGGTATTTGTGGTCGACCTCTCCACACAACAAAAGAAAGTAGATAAGGTCATGGAAGAATACTCATATATCTTCTCCTCACCTACGAGGGTACCTCTGTACTGCCAAGTCAAGCGCCCCATCGATCTGACCCCCAGTGCACCGCAGCCCAATGGGCCAGTCTATCGTCGCTCTTTGTTAGAGAATGAGGATATCAAGTTACAAATCCAATAACTTCTCCAAAAGGGGAACATATGTCCCATCTCATCACCTTGTGTGAGCCCAATCGTGTTGGTACAGAAGAGATATGGAACCTGGCAAATCTGCATTGATTACCAAGCTCTGAATAAAATAACAGTCAGAAACCGGTACACAATTCCCTGAATCAACGACCTCCTTGATCAACTCACGGGGACCAAATACTTCAGTAAAATTGATCTAAATTCTAGCTACCACCAGGTCCCGATAGAATAGACAGATGTATGGAAGACCGCCTTCAAGTCAAAGGAAGGCCTTTTTGAATGGTTGGTCATGCACTTCGGTTTGACAAATGCTCTAGCCACTTTCATGAGGATGATGGATGATATCCTATGAACATTTACCAATACTTTTGTAGTGGTGTATATGGATGACATTATCATTTACAGCAAGACTTGGGCCGAGCACTTGCAACATATTCAGCAGGTTTTGCACACCCTTTGGTAGCACAAGCTATACGCCAACTTGGAAAAATGCTCCTTCGGCATGGAGAGGGTCCATTACCTAGTCTACATCATTAATCAGCATGGCGTACATGTGGATCCAGCCAATATCCAAGTCATCTATGACCGGACAGCCTCAACAACACTCACTAAGCTTCAGAGATTTTTGGGCCTTCCTAATTTCTACCGCAGGTTTGTGTTGGGATTCTCCCATATTGCATGGGCCCTTAGCCAAATCACCAGGGGGGGTGGTAAGGTGAAATTTGCATGGGGCAAGTCCCAACAAAAAGTCTTCGATGATTTGAAGCAGTGCTTGTGCTCATCCCTAGTGATTTCACTACCAAACCTGTAGTATCCCTTTGAGATCAAGACAGATGCTTCAGACTATCTTGTGGGCGTCATTCTCACTCAGCACGGCCACCACGTGGCCTATCATAGTGAAACACTATCTGATGTTGTTCATAAGTACCCTACTTACGACAAAGAAATGTACTCCATTGTGCAAGTCTGCTACCAGTGGAGACATTACATTCTTGGGACGGAGATAGTCATCCCACACTGATCATAAACCACTATAGTTCATGCAGACATAAGGAAAATTGCATAATGACTGCCATCAAAAGTGGTCAACATAATTGCAACAATTCCACCTCAACATCAAGTATAAAATAGGAAGCACCAATCGTGTCGTTGATTTCCTCAGCAGACCACCAGTTGCGGCACTCACCATGGTGCTAGACTCTTGTGGCCATGAGACCTATGGATGGACCCAACTCTATGAGACAGACCTGGACTTCACCACCACCTACCAAATGTTGGGTGCAAACATAGTTGTCGATGACTTCTATCTTCTAGATGGGTTGTTGTGTCATCTGGGCCATATATGTGTTCCATCAAGCGAGCGAGCGAAGCTAATCTGGGAATCCCACTACAGTCAGGTGGCAGGACACTTGGGTGTCAAAAAGACAGTGGTGATGCTACAGAAACATTTTTGCTGTCCGAAACTCTAACAAGAGGTCAGCAGGTATATCAGGTCCTACACTGCTTGTGTTATTGCCAAACTGACCACTAAGAAACAGGGCTTGTACACCCCTCTTCCTACTCCTGACAGACCATGGGAATGCATCTCAATGGAATACATGTTGGGCCTCCCATCCACCAAGCGGGGAAATGACTGTGTTTTTGTGTTTGTTGATCGCTTTTCTAAGATGGTGATTCTGGTTGCCTGCAAGAAGAGCATCACAGCAGAGGCCACTACCAAGCTCTTCTTTGAAGGAGTCTGGATACATTTTGGACTCCCAAAAACCATTTTCTAAGATAGGGACAGTCGATTTCTCAACACATTCTGGTCGAGCCTCTGGTCACTACTGGAAACCAAGCTAACCAAATCCACAGCCTTCCACCCCCAGACAGATGGCCAAACTGAGGTCGTAAATCAAATGATTGTGCATATCCTTCACATGTATAATTCAAATAACCCTCGCGCATGGGATGACAGCCTTCCCTATGTCTAGCATAGCTACAACCGAGCCCTACTTTTCAAGTGGGGTTGGGATTCCAACCATTGGGTCCCATAGATGTTGCACTTCCCCTTGTGGTCACCTTGACCGACTCATCTCTTGTTCCAACTAAAGCTAAAAAATACACCCATTTCATTGAGCGGATCCAGCACATCCACCAACAGGTTTAGTATATCCTACAGAAGTCCAATGACAAGTACAAACAGCGCCATGATCAACATCGGGTGCCACATAAGTTTGAGGTGGGCGACAAAGTTTGGTTGCACTTGTAGAAAGAACGCCTTACAGGACCCCATCAAAAGCTTCACCCAGTCCATTATGGGTCATACACCATCACCAAGGTCATGGGGGATAATTCTTTTGAGCTCAACATTCCTCCTTTCCTTGGCCTGCACCTAGTGTTCAACGTGGATCTCCTTCGCCCTTATTTCCCACAATTATTGGACACCTCAGATGTAGAAAAACAACTGACAGAAATAGAGCTCAACTCAGACTACATACAATAGGAATCCAGTGATCATATCATGGACACACAGATCAAGGGAACTCAACATCAAAGGATCCATCTTTATCGACTCGTCAAAGCAGGGCAGCTTCTGCACCAAGGCACGTGGCTCACCCGGGGCCAAATTCAGCAGAAATTTCCTCATCTGATGGGGGAACTCAATGAAATGGATACCATTGCTTCATAAGGATGGAGGATTGATCCATATGGATATCAGTGGCCACCCACCTTTTCCAACTGGCTCAAAATAGTTTTCTGGCAATTTTGGCAATTTACTATTTTTAGCAGTTTTAACTTTTGGGGCCATTTTGAGGGCCTAAATGAAGGTTGCTCGGGATAGAGCTTCTAAATGATATCCAAAGGAAATATTGAGCCCCTAAAATTAATCTCCTCGGTGATACCTTTCCAAAGGGCTATCATACGCCTAAAACAGAGATCGTATGCAAAAGTTATGATCCTGGGAAGTTGATGTACTAACTTACCCAAACAGGGCCCACGTGACTTTTGGCGCTTCATCTCCTAGGGTTAGGTTTTTGCATGTATAGGTTTTTTTACATTCCTACTTATTTTAAAAAGGCCTTCAAAGCCTCATTTTAATCATATTCTTATGAATGAGTGCAGTCGTCACATCTCTTCTCAGAGATAAGTCACCACCATTCCAGCAAGCTTGTTTCCGCTGCATTTTACAGTTTCAGCTTATTTCATTATTGAATAGAAAACCCATTTTAATATATCTCTGTTATTTTGTGTTAAGAACCTATTAATAATCTATATTCATTTTTTTCTTCTCATAAAATATGGATCAGTTGTATCAGAGCAGTTTGTTCCCTGTCGTCTTAATGCATGTCCCCAACAAGGTTAGAGTACAAAGAGTTGGGTCTTGAGCGTGTTTCTCTTGAGGAAAAAATCTCTCACATGCCCAAGCGACCTCTCATGGAAGGAGAAAAGAAATATGATGAGACAGGATATCCTTTCAAACTGTTGATTGAGGAATCCCTCATGCAACAGAGGAACAAGATGATGGATATTTTCGCGCAAATCCTTCAACGGCTACCAATGGGCGATGCATCTTCTTCAAGCAGAGGCGCCACCCCCTTCAGGGTACAAATAAACTTTGATATTCCTATATTTGAAGGTCAGATAGATGTAGATGTTGTAGACAAGTAGTTGAATCTGCTAGAAGGGTATTTTTCTTTCCATAACTTCTTGAATAGAGAAAAGATTACTTTTGAGCTCCTCAAAGTCATTCCCCATGTCAAAGATTGGTGGGAAACTTTCTGTGAGCAAAAGGAAACAAAGGAACCCTCATTATTTATAGTCATAGCCACCTAGGATTCCTTCAAGGATGTTATTAAGGAACAATACTACCCTGTCGGAAGTTATGACGACTTATATACCAAATGGACTGCAATACAGCAAGAAAGAGACCAAGCAGTGCCACATTTCACAAATATCTTCCATACCTTGTGCATCAAGTTGGTTATCAAATATTCGGAGTGACATCTGGTGCTCAAGTAATGTGGTTCTCTTCATAGATACATCCAGACCGAAATGGAATTTCTAGACATCGCATCCTTGGACATGGCCTACCGATATGCCATCAAAATCGAGCAGAAGCTCAAACAAAAGACGCAGCAATTTGGGCCTGGTAACCCCTCACAAAAAAATCCAGAAAAGGGCAGACCCAACCCATAGAAAAAAGGACAGAGAAAATATGGACAATATCAGGACAACCAATCCAAGATGTAAGCAAAGAAGGACATCGGAAACACAAAGAAAGATACCGGGAAGTGGTGCGACTTCCATAAGAGCCCTTGGTATAACACTGTTGATTGTCGCTCAAAGCAGTCATTGTGGTCGAAGTGAAATCCTCTGAATAAGATGTGGATTCTGATTCTGAGCTAAAAATAGAAAGGGGAATATGGATCATTGACATGGAACCCAGCTCCACCATTTCTACCACCAAGCTCCAACATGGTGAACTAGACGAGCCAGAAGAAGGAGAGCGGATCTTCCATTCACAGATGTGGGTAAAAGGCACCCCGCTGCACTTCATTGTTGATAGCAGTAGCCAGAAGAACCTGATATTTGCAGAGGTCATCAAGTGGCTAGCCTTTCCCACAACGTCTCACCCACAACCCTACACCATTGGATGGCTCCACCAAAGAAGCAATCTTTGCGTCAGCCAACAGTGTCAACTGTTGTATGGCATCAAGCCCTTCAAAGACAAGGTATTGTGTGATGTTTCTCCTCTCAAAGTTTTTGATGTTCCTTTGGGCCAACCTTATTTATGGAAACATCATGTTGTATATGAGTCTAGGCCTCGTAGTGTTATTATTACTTTGAACAGGAAATTGTATAGGATACCTGAGGCAGTCCCACCTAGTGTTATTTCCTTGATCTCTGCTAAGAAATGTAGGAAGGTCATCTCTTATATGGGGAAGTTTGTATTCTTCGTGATTCACTCTCAAAATAAGAAAAAGGTCACAGCCACATCTAGGGTCTCTGTGGCCAACCTCTCCACATAGCAGAAGCAAGTAGATAAGGTCGTAGAAGAATACTCAGATATTTTCTCCTCACCTACCAGGGTACCTCTTCACTTCCAGGTCAAGCACCCCATCGATCTGACCCCCGGTGCACCATTTCCCAATGGGATAGTCTATCATTGTTCTCTGTTAGAGAATGAGGAGATAAAACAACAAATCCAAGAACTACTCCACAAGGGGCACATCTTTCCCAACGCATCACCTTGCAGGAGCCAAATCATGTTGGTACAGAAGAAAGATGGAACCTGACAACTCTGCATTGATTACCGGGCTCTGAATAAAATCACAGTCAGAAACCGGTACCCGATTCCCTGAATCGACGACCTCCTTGATCAACTCATGGGGGAAAAATACTTCAGTAAGATTGATCTGAATTCTAGCTACCACCAGGTCCCAATAGAACAAAAAGATGTATGGAAGACTGCCTTCAAGTCAAAGGAAGGCCTTTTTGAATGGTTGGTCATGCCCTTTGGTTTGACAAACTCTCCAGCCACTTTCATGAGTATGATGAACGATATCCTACGACCATTCACCAATACTTTTGTAGCGGTGTATCTGGATGACATTCTCATTTACAGCAAGACTTGGGTCGAACACTTGCAGCATATTCAGCAGGTTTTGTACACCCTGCAGCAGTATGAGCTATACGCCAACTTGGAAAAATTCTCCTTCAACATAGACAAGGTCCATTACCTGGGCTACATCATTTATCAGCATGGCATACATGTGGATTCAGCCAAGATCCAAATCATCCGTGACTGGCTAGCCCTAACCACACTCACTGAGCTTCAGAGCTTCTTGGGCCTTGCCAATTTCTACTACAGGTTTGTGTTGGGATTCTCCCATATTGCATGGGCCCTCATCCAAATCACCAGGGGTGGTGGTAAGGAAAAATTTGTGTGGGGCCAGTCCCAACAACAAGTGTTCTATGATTTGAAGCAGGGCTTGTACTCATCCCCGATACTTTCACTACCAGACCTGCAGCATCCCTTTGAGATCAAGAAAGATGTTTTGGACTATGTTGTGGGTGTCGTTCTCACTCAGTACGACCACCCCGTGGCCTATCATAGTGAGACACTATCTGATGTTTTCCGTAAGTACCCTACTTACGACAAAGAAATGTACTCCATTGTGCAAGCCTACCACCAGTGGAGACATTACATTCGTGGGAAGGAGACAGTCATCCACACTGATCATAAGCCACTAAAATTCATGTAGACATAAGGAAAATTGCAGAATGACCGCCATCAAAAGTGGTCCACATACTTGCAGCAATTCCACCTCAACATCAAGTATAAAACAGGAAACACCAATCGCGTCGTTGATTGCCTTAGCAGACCACCAGTCATAGCACTCACCACGGTGCTAGACTCTTGTTGCCATGAGACCTATGGATGGCCCCAACTCTATGAGACAGATCTGGACTTCGCCACCACCTACCAAATTTTGGGTGAAAACATAGTTGTCCATAACTTCTATATTCATGATGGGTTGTTGTGTCGTCTAGGCCACATATGTGTTCCATCAAGCGAGCGAGGGAATATGTGTGGGAAGCCCACTATAGTCAGGTGGTAGGACACTTCGGCTTCAAAAATACAGTGGAGATGCTACAGAAACATTTCTACTAGCCGAAACTCTGAGAGGAGGTCAGCAGGTATATCAGGTCCTCCACTACCTGTGCTATTGCCAAACCAACCACTAAGAAATAGGGCCTGTACACCCCTCTTCCTACTCATGGAAAGCCATGGGAATCCATATCAATGGACTACACATCGGGCCTCCCATCCACCAAGTGGGGAAATGACTGTGTTTTTGTGGTTGTTGATCGCTTTTCTAAGATGGTGATTATGGTTGCCTGCAAGAAGAGCATCACAACAGAGGCCACTACCAAGCTCTTCTTTGAATGAGTCTGGGTACATTTTTGACTCCCACAAACCATTGTCTTAGATAGGGATAGACAATTTCTTAGCACATTGTCATCGAGCCTCTAGTCATTGTTGGACACCAAGATAACCAAATCCATGGCCTTCCACCCCCAGACAGATGGCCAAAATGAGGTTGTAAATCAAATGATTGTCCATATCCTTCGCATGTATAATTCAAATCACCCTCACACATGGGATGAGAGCCTTCCCTATGTCCATCATAGTTACAACTAAGCCCTACATAGCTCAACCGACCACAACCCCTTTTAGGTGGGGTTGGGATTCCAACCATTGGGTCCCATAGATGTTGCACTTCCCCTTGTAGTCACCTCGACCGACTCATCTCATGTTCCAACTAAAGCTGAAAAATCCACTCGGTTCATTGAGAGAATCTAGCACATCCGTCAATAGGTTCAGGATATCCTACAGAAGTCCAATGACAAGTACAAACAGCACCATGATCAACATCGAGTGCCACATAAGTTTCAGGTGAGCGACAAAGTTTGGTTGCACTTGCAGAAAGAACACCTTATAGGACCCCATTAGAATATTTTCCCACTCCATTATGGGTCATACACCATCACCAAGGTCTTTGGGGATAATTCTTTTGAGCTCAACATTCCTCCTTTCCTTGGCCTACACCTAGTGTTCAACGTGGATCTCCTTCGCCCTTATTTCCCACCATTATTGGACACCTGAGATGTAGAAAAACAATTGAAACCAAGAGAGATCAACCCTGATTGCATACAATAGGCATCCAGTTATCATATCATGGACACATGGATCAAGGGAACTCCATAGCAAAGGATCCATCTTTATTGAGTTGTCAAAGCAGGGCAGCTCCTGCACTAAGGCAAGTGGCTCACCCGGGGCCAAATTATGCATAAATTTCCTCATCTGATGGGGGAAATCAACGCAATGGATACCATTGATTTCTAAGGAGGGAGGATTGATCTAGGTGGATATCAGTGTCCACCAACCTTTTCCAACTGGCTCAAAACAGTTTTCTAGCAATTTTGGCAATTTACTACTTTTAGCGGTTTTAACTTCCGAGGCCATTTTGAGGGCCTAAATGAAGGTTTTTCGGGATAGATCTTCTCAATGATATTCAAAGGAAATATTGAGCCCCCAAAATTAATCTCCTCAATGATACCTTTCAAACCTGCTATCATACGCCTAAAACGGAGATCGTATGCAAAAGTTACAACCCCGGGAAGTTGATGTACTAACTTACCCAAACGGGGCCCACATGACTTTTGGCCCTTCATCTCCTAGGGTTATGTTTTTGTATGTATAGGGTTCTTGAAATTATTGCTTATTGTAAAAAGGCCTTCAGAGCCTCATTGTAATCATCTTCTTGCGAATGAGCACAGTCGTCGCATCTCTTCTCAGAGATAAGTCGCCACCATTCCAGCAAGCTTGTTTCCGTTGCACTTTATAGTTTTAGCTTATTTCATTATTGAATAGAAAACGTGTTTTACTGTATCTCTGTTATTTTTTTTTAATCACCTGTTAATAATCTGTATTCATTTCGTTCTTCTCATAAAATTCGGATCAATGGAGAAATAAAATAAAACAAATGCGGAAATAAAACATAGAAGATACACAATACAATAGAGACACAGATATACATGGTTCACCTAGTGTGGGCTACGTCCACCAAAGAAATTGCCAAGTCCTTCCTTTATTATTATCCAGCAAATCAAGGGATACAACCTACAAACCTTTTTTAACTTCCTCTTCTTTCTCTCACAGTCTCCTATCTCATAATACAATATTCTCCATAATGCATAGCCGCAATACATTTCCCTCATAACAAAGGGTTCCCTTCTAGGGAAAAAAACCCTAACATAATTTATATCATTGGATCTGCGACCTTATAATGAATGGTCCAAATTTACAATGAAATTACAATATACATTTACAATGAAATTTTCCCTTTGGTGGCTTCACCCCCAAACCCTCTCTTTCCCCCGGACCCTGCAAAGGGGATAACCGCCCTCTGCACTCCCCTGCATGGAAGAGTGTACATACTTATGGGATGTAAATACTTCATGGGGTATAAACACGGCTAAAAACAAAAGACCTCTGAATCAAGAAGATAATCAGACTCCACAACCAATAATCTCCCACTTGGATACTGATCTCAACAACTCCACCGTTGTTGTATATGTTGGACTCTGAACCTTCTTGGACCTGGAAAATTTCTCATATTCATCTTCATTCTTGAAGATCAACTGAAACTGAGTAGGAACTTAGTTTCTCCCTGGTTACTCCCTTTGTTAACATGTCTACAGAATTTTGGCTAGTGTGTATCTTTTCCAACTTCAAATGTCCATCTTCCAAGGCGGATCGTATGAAGTGGTACCTCAAATGTATATGCATAGTCTTCTAATGTAAGGTTGAGTTATTTGCAAGATGAATGGAACTCTCACTGTCACAGTACAACCTGTTATTCTCCTACTTCTTTCCAAATTCCTCCATAAACCTTTGTAACCAAATCATATATTTACTAGCCTCTGTAGCAGTAACATACTTTGCCTCTGTTGTTGAAAGTGCAACAACCTTTTGCAGTTTTGAAATCCAACTTACCATTGTTCAACCTATAGTAAAAACATACCCTATGGTGCTCCTCCTGATGTATTTATCACCTACCATATATGAATCAACATATCCATGTAGAAAAGTGTTTGAACCTCCAAAACCTAATGCATGAGTATCAATACCTCTCAAATACCTGAGAATCCACTTTACTTCCTCCCAATTTTCTTTACCTGGATTGTTCATATACATTCTCACAACTCCCACTGCATTTGCAATATCTGGTCTTGTGAAAACCATTACATACATCAAGATGGAAATTGTTGATGAATAAGGGACCCTGGACATGTATTCTATCTCCTCCTATGTCTTGGGACACATTTCCTTAGTTAATTTCAAATGGTTGGCTAAAGGTGTACTAACTGGTTTTGCATTCTGCATTCTAAACCTCTCCAACACCTTCTCTATGTACTCACCCTGAGACAATGTCAATTTGCAATTTTTCATGTCTCTTGTTATTCTCATACCAAGGATTTTATTTGCAGCACCCAAATCCTTCATCGCAAATGAATTAGCTAATTTCTTCTTGAGCACATTTATATCCTGCATATTAGACCCTGCAACAAGCATGTCATCAACATACAATAGCAAGATAATATAGCTTCCATTTTCTATCTTTTTGAAATAAACATAGTGATCAGAATTACATCTACTATAACCATGTTCTGTCATAAACCTGTCAAACTTCAAATACCACTACCTTAGAAATTCCTTTAGGCCATACAAGCTCTTCTTCAACCTTCATACCAAATTCTCCTTCCCTTTGACCTCATACCCCTATGGTTGTTGCATATAAATATCTTCCTCCAAATCCCCATGGAGAAGAGTTGTTTTAACATCTAATTGTTCAAGATGAAAATATTCTACTGCCACAAGACTTAAAATAGTCCTAATTGAAGTTATTTTACCAACAAGAGAAAATATTTCATCAAAATCTATACCTTTTGTTTGTGCAAACCCCTTTACAACAAGTCTAGTTGTGTACCGCTTTATTCCTCCATCTTCTTCCTTCAACTTGTAAACCCATTTATTATGTAATGTTATTTTCCCTGCAGGCAACTGAACCAAGTCCTAAGTATGGTTATTTACCAAGGAATCCATTTCCTCTTTCATGCCTTGCACCCACTTCTTTTTGGTGTCTACCTACATTGCCTCTTCATAACATGGTTCACCAGAATCAGTCAACAATAAATAATACAATGAAGGAGAGTATCGTTCAGGGGGTATACTTAACCTGGTAGATTTTCTAACAACACTTGTAGGTGTTTGAGGTACTTTTTGCTCCTATTGTTGTACATTTTTACTTTTTTGTTCCTTTGGAATTTCTTTTTTAGTGATCTCATCAAGCACTGTGTATTCTTGTTTTTCTTTTTCTTGTTTCTTTCCCTGCAACTGATCTTTGTACATGACCTTCTCATTGAATATGACATCTCTACTCCTAATGATTTTGTTATTTTCCTAATCCCATAAGTGATAACCAAAATCATTAACACCGTATCCAATAAAGGTACACTTCTTGGATTTTTCCTCAAGCTTTGTTCTATTTTCTTTATCAATATGGACAAATTATTCACAACCGAAAGTTTTCAAGAAAGAATAGTTTACCTTTTTTCCTATCCATTCCTCCTCTGGAATTCTACCATCCAAAGAGATTGAAGGTCCTATGTTTATTAAGTAAATGGCAGTATCTATAGCATCTGCCCAAAACTGTAAGGGAAAACCAACATACAATCTCATAATCCTTGCACACTCCATGATTTTCTTGATCATCCTTTCTAACACACCATTTTCTTGTGGTGTTCTTGGAACTGTATTCTATCTAGGAATCCCATGGTATGAACAGTAATCATCAAACTCCTTGTTGCAATATTCACCTCCATTATCTTATATGAGACACTTAAAAAAATTCCCTGTCTCATTCTCAACCAAAGCTTTCCATTTCTTAAAAGTATCAAAAACATCAGATTTTTGTCGAATGCAATAAACCCAAGTTTTTCTAGTTACATCACCAATAAAAGTAACATGATAATGAGATCCACCAAGAGACGATGCTTGAGTTGGTCCCCATACATCTATATGAACAAGTTCTAACCTTTCATTCTTCTTTTCTTTTCCGACTCTGAGAAATCTGACTCTCTTATGTTTTCCATAAACACAATGCTCACAGAAGTCCAAATCAATTTGCTTAAGATCTAGCAACAAATTTCTTTTGTAAATTATTTGTGTTCCCTTCTCACTCACGTGTCCTAGCCTATGATGCCACAGTGTTGTATCAACTCCTGTAGAATCTAAAGAGATAGAAGAGTCAGTATTACCAGTAGATAAATACAATGTACCTACCTTCTCTCCTTTTGCTATCACCAATGATCCTTTGATGACATTCCACGTCTTATCTGTAAATATGGATATACAAACTTCACTTACAAACTGCCCTATTGAAATTAAATTTTTCCTTAAATCTGGAACATGTCTTACCTCTTTCAACAACCATTAGTTTCCATTGCGTTGCTTTATTTTTACCTTTCCCATTCCAACAATTTTGCATGGTGCATCATCACCCAAATGAACCTGTCCAAAATCACCTTGAACATAATCTAGAAAATGTTTCCTATGGGGTGTGGAATGAAATGAAGCCCCTGAATCTACTATCCAAGACTCAGAAATATTATCTACAGAAAGAATCAAAGCATCTTGTAACACATCACCCGTTACATTTGCTTCTTGATTTCTATCATGTTGTCCATCTCTTTGGCTTTTTGGAGCTCTGCAATCTTTCTTCAAATGTCCTTTCTTCCCACAATTCCAACACTCTATCTTTCCAAGTATGGATTTGGATCTTCCCTTCCTAGAATTCTTGCAATTCCCTAGGCCCTTTCCTTTATCCTTTTGTCTTCCCTTGTTCTCCATGTTCAACGCATTACCTGATGTCTCACCTGTGCTTTTCCATCGCATTTCCTCACTAAGGATAACACCAACAACATCATCAAATTTTAAAGTATTTGAACCAGAGACAGAGTTACTTACAGCCATGACCAAATCGTTGCAGCTTTCTAGTAATGAGCACAATATTAGAAGATCCCTGACCTCATCATAAAATTCCACTTTTATAGAATTTAGTTGATTAGTAACTGTATTAAAATCATTTAAATGATCTGCAACAGACCCACCTTCTAACATATTCATATTAAATAATCTATTCATTAGAAATACCTTATTCATATTAAATTGTTTTTCATACAATTTATCCAATGCGTCCATCAAAACATTCTTTGTCTTTTATTTCAAAATATTGAAAGCCATTGACGCTGCCAATCTCAGTCGTATCGTTCCTAGAGCCTTTTTGTCAAGAATCTCCCATTCTTCGTCCTTCATGGTCATCAAATTCTTTGCTACTCTGCCCAATGGTAGGAATAGATCCTTCTGATATAAATAATCTTCCATATGCATCTTCCATAACGGGTAGTTTTGGCCATTAAATTTCTCGACCCTAAACTTTCCATCTTCCGCCATTTCTCCCACTCGAACCAGAAACCCTCCTTTCCTGCGAGTTAGCTTTTGCTCTGATACCAGTTGTTAGAAAAACAAGACTGTGGAGAAATAAAATAAAACAAATGTGGAAATAAAATATAGAAGATACACAATACAATAGAGACACAAATATACGTGATTCACCCAGTGTGGGCTATGTCCACCAAAGAAATTGCCAGGTCCTTCCTTTATTATTATCCAGCAAATGAAGGGATACAACCTATAGCAAACCCGTTGTAACTTCCTCTTATTCCTCTCACAATATCGTATCTTAGAATACAATATTCGCCATAATGCATAGCCGCAATACATTTCCCTCATAACATAGGGTTTCCTTCTAGGGAAAAAATCCTAACATCATTTCTACCGTTAGATCTGCGACCTTATAATGAATAGTTCATATTTACAATGAAATTACAATATACACTTACAAGGCAATTTTTCCTTTCGGGACTTCACCCTTGAACCCATGTCGGGGGCCCGCTTGCCCCCAAACACCGTAGAGGGGGTAACCCCCCTCTGCACTCCCCATGTGTGGAAGAGTGTACATACTTATGGGGTGTAAATATTTCATGGGGTATAAACATGGCTGAAAACAAAAGACCTCTGAATCAGGAAGATAATTAGGCTCCACAACCAACACCTGGATAGAGCAAGGAAATATGAAGAGGAGTTTATTGTTGTGCTAAAGGAGTTGGAGCATCTGCTCCATTTGGATAAATATTATCAGGACTCCACATAGGCCACGGTATTCTTGAGAAGTGAATTTTTGGATGCCTACAGTAAATTCACGAGTGAGTGGCACCTTTTCACTGCAGGGATAGCCGATTTCCAAGAAGACACCCTTATGGTGTTGGCAACATGCAAAGACATGGAAATATGGTATGAGAAACCCACCAAGCAGTGGAAATAATTGATTACATCAACTCGGTTCAAAAGTTATGAGATTTTGAAGAGCACTCAGCACGACATTCAGGTGCTAAGGGACAGCAATATCAACCGTATAAGGAATTCGACCGAATACTAGGTGAAGATGGACCAATAACCTCAGCGGGAAATCCAAGATAAATGGGTCAATTGTGAAAGGAGTTCAACCAAGATCAATCAGGCGAGGAGATACATCGATCTCCCAGAATTCGGTGCACCTGAGGACTTTGTCGACTTGCATGACATAGTCAAACTACATGCAGAACAAGACTCATCATGGACTGTGGAGATAGAAAAGGTGCCAAACATGGTGCCAGGTCAAGTACATCAGTTCATGAAGCACCCGATCAAGGCTCGAAAATGTTATAGGAGTTAAGTGTTAAAGTAGTTAAGTATCGGGCATGGGAAATGGAGATAAAGGAGATCCTTTCGGCCCCGATGGACCAACATAGATTCTCGTATGCCAACACATGTGAGGAACTCTTCGTCAAATGGTCAGAGTATGAGAAGAGTCATCCACTCAAATGAAACCATTTTATGACTCTTAGAAGACTAAGAGATGAAAGCGTTGTGTGGCAATGTTTTGTTTTACTTAGCTTTCACTTTTGATTGTTATTTTTAGTTAATAATTTGTTATAAATAAGAGGATCAACTTGTTAGAAGAGGTCGATGGTTTTTGCAAAGACACACATTTTTGGAATTGTAAAGAACTATTTCGGAACTACCTTAATTGAGAAGTATTGTTTAGGACCAAAGACAAGTTTATGTTTTTCATCAAAGGCATGTGTGATTGGATGATAAGGAAGAATTACTTCTGACTTTATCTCATGAATGAATGTTGTAATGAGTAAGAGATTCTGAATCTATTGATAAATTAGTTGATTCAATATTTTTATAGTTCTTATCTCTAATAATGGAAAGCAAATCATGTGGCTAATGTGTGATTAGTGATTAGATCTAAGGAAACTAATTTTCTTGCCATCATTTTATTGCATGTATGTTTTCTTTCGACAATTGTATCTCAGTCAATAATTGGAATACCAACAAGTTGATGTATAGTACTAGGCTTGTTGTAGGTGTGAAAATATTTGTTTGCATGCTTGAGCATGAGGATTATCCCGAGCTCAACCTTCTTCAGTAGTTAATTTTTCGCCCCTTTCTTTTACCCAGCTGGTTTATACCAACACCTATCTTTTATCAGACCCACCTATAAGAGAAAATACAAACAAAAAAAAAAAAATGTTCAAATTGAAGGAGGAGTTTTCACAAGAAGACATCATGTAAATCACTACGTAAAGCCCATCAATCATTTAGTCGGATTGCAAGATATGGAGAACCATTCCATTATCAAACACTGCAAAGTCTAATTGGGCGTCGGTGGTGGGTTTGGTTCCTATTGTTGAGTTAAATGGATTTAGGAATCCTCAACGCCATGCAAGAAAGTTGTAGTTGTAAGTATCAATTTCTCATAGACTGTCTGTTGCATTTGTTGCATCTTTTGTGGGTTTTCTTAAAGAGTTAACTGTAAAAAGTTATATTTATCAATCAGATGCTTTTATGGCTTCATTGGAAGTTTAATTACACTTGATTAAGCAAATTCCATCTATTTAGAGTAGGGTAGTGTAGAAAATAAGCTCGTTTCCAAGAATTTTATTTCAGTTTTGCAATAGATCAGCAATAAAACTCCATAACCCAATGAAGGCACTACAACAACATTTTTTATTCAGCCTACCAGAAAAATGGATTTGTAATTCAGATAAGCAGGTTACAGTTTACAAGTTTGAAACGCGTTAATGACTCCATATCCCAATGGATAAGGCATTGGAACTGCATGTTCTTGGAGCCTCACAGGGAGGTATCCATCCTTTGTACTGGAGCCAGATGTTAACACATAAGATTGTGTGGGTCAAAAAATTCACCTTGGTTTTGTTTTTTGTCATACGGTTTATAGGACATAGGTTTTGAGTCTTTAAGTTGTAATCATAAAGTTAGAATTGGTTTCAAAATGAATAAGGTTATGTCTAGCCTTGATCTAAAGTTTGAGCTATGTGATTGTTGTCATGACAAGGTAAGAATCCCTGTGAGTCATACATTTTTTTTTACATCATTTCCTTGACATGTCATACATCTAGGTTGTACTCAAAGTCTCCCCTTTGTCACTATAAGTCCATTCAAGTGTCAATTCAAAATGGTTTGATGTGATGCAAACTCACTAGGAGAGTTTGCAGTGTACTCTAAGTACTTCATGATTTCAATTTTTTCATAATTGTGATTATAGGATCATGTCAAGAAGGATTTATGGTTTTCAGAGCCTACAATTTAACCACTTCTCTAGGGATTATTTCATACCAACAACTAACATCCTCCTCAAAGTGTCCAAGCTATGTTTGAGTAGGCACTGGGAACTAGTTAAGGAGGAAACATTGGAGGTTAGATAGATTGAAAGCACACCTATTAAACTTTGATGGAATATAAATCAAGCCGAGGTTTACCAGGTACTCCATTAGTTTTTTTATGTTTTTTTAAAGACTGAAGCGAGAGCTTTGGCTAACTCATTTATTGGCGCTGCGAACTGGTGTCATGAACGCACTACCTATAGCAGTTTTTTCTAAAGATTTGATCATAAAACCCAAACGGTGATGTAGGTTTTTCTGAAATTGTTTTTGGAAGACCATGATAATGGAATAGATATGATGACAAAAATGTATCCTAACCCAATTTGGCATTTGAAAGATAAAATTAAAACACTAGTGTGTGGGAAAATGGCGTTGCAAACTCTTTGTTTTGCATAGTTGTTGGATATTCACCTTGTTTGGAGGTTTCCAGCTATCAAGGAAGGTTAGAATTTTCTCCTAGGAGTTAGTTGGACATGAGGGAAATGTGTTCCATATCCATATCAAGTAGGATGACCTATTTCAAAAGTAATTTATCTCAATAGACAAGATCCCAAAAAAAAGGAATTTGTTAGGTTTTTGTTGGAATCTTTTGTAACAAGACTCCTAAATGGAAGAGGATCCTATGTATATATTTGGTTTTGACCTAATTAGGATATATAGAGATTATTCACTATATATGGAAGTGGATTTTGATAAGGGAGGGGTTCAAGTGATTCTAGATAGGGGAACTTATACTATTTTTTGTAGCCAACTATGTAAATTTTTCATGACTATATATATCAGATTCAAGACTCTTGGTTAATCAAAGATCGATCTCTTTTATTATTACCATATTATGTATTCAATATTGATTTGATGTGTATTGTTGGTGAATGATTCATCTCCTTTACTTGTTCAAATTTTTCAGTAAAGGATTTGTTGTTATCTACTAGTGCAAGTGTTATCGGAGCTTTATTTCTCAATATTTAGGAGGTTCCTTTTGATGAGAAGTTTTTCTATATGTGTCTTAGAATTTTCTGTTGTGATCCACTGCATGTATTACATGTTTCTTTAGTCTTCCATCTTTCATTTATGTTTCAAAAACATTGATCTAAAGTTATTCAATCCTTGCTTGTTGGTGTATACCTTGTGTAGATTTTGTGTTGATATTTAAAAATAATTCTCTGCATATTTGTTGCACTTGAGCTTAACTTCTACAAAAATTTTACCAAATTATGGAATTTATTGATGGTTATTAGGCTTGCTCTTTAGAAGTCTAAGAGAAACTCCTAATGATAACAATACCTGCCCAAATAACCTTCCACAAAATAGATATTCAATGATATTCAATATGTGCTAATAGGATAGCCTTGCTCTCTTATTTATACTCTCCAAGTAGCTTCCTCAAGAAGTTATATTCTAACCAACTTTACCCAACTTCCTTCTTTTAGGGATAACCCACTTCTAACCACTTGTCCACTTACAACCACTTTATCCACAAATAGTAAGTTATCCACTTCTAGTTGAAACTAAATTTATTATTTAATTAATTTCTTTTGCAATCACTTAGACTTATCCATAAATAGTAAACTCGCCACTTCTTGTTGCAACCACTTTATTATTTAAATAATTTATCTTTGCAACCACTTTGACTACTTTGTTATTTAAATAATTTCCGTTTACTCACAACTTCTTATTGCAACTAACTTTTATATAATTAGTCAATTCATAACTTCTTTTCCCTTAACTAACTTCTTGTTGCAGCCATTTTATTATTTAATTTATTTCTCGGTTAACCACTTTGACTATTCAAACTTCTCATCACAACTACTTTACTATAATTACCAAACTCACAAATTCTTGTTACAACTAATTTATTTTTAATATTTTTCTTAATGTAACAATTATACCCATGATTAAATCCTAGTTACCATCAATTTGACTAGTACACTTCTTCTAGGAGCTTCTAGAATAATTGACTTCATTGACCTTCTAATATCTTCTAGATAACTCATGATGGTTCTCCAACTTCACATGGCCATAACTCTCTAACTGTGATGGGTTATGTGTTGCTCCACATACCACCAAAAATGGCATGACATGTATTATCCATCTAGAATATTCTTACTTGCATACTCACTTATTTTCATGGCTTTATACCTCAAACAATCTTGGGTCCCTTACCCATACCTTTGTGATACCATAATTCATTATTGGACTTCTTCCAAGGGTTGACATCAATCTCTAAGGGTGGACATCAATATACAATATCACTCTCCAAGGGTTGACATCAATAACAACCAACAATCCAAACCAAGTGTCCATCAACCTAAGCCAATTGTCTGACAAACATCATATGTTATAACTACAATAATTATGGGCATACAGAAAAATTATGCAGAAGTAATTTCGGAAAAATTCAAAAAGAGGAAGCCCCAACTATTATGGAAAGAAATCAGGAACAAAGGAAATAAATAAAGAAAATGCATGTTCATTAAAGTTTCACTACATGCACAAAATAATAGGGATAATTGGTACATTGACAGTGGGTGCTCAAGTCACATTATTAGGACCCTATAATAGGGAAATCAGTACTCTGACTGATATCTATCTATTTAAGGCATAAAGCAGATTGCTCATAACATTGTTTCTCATGACGTTCAGTGAAGATGTAAAGGCGACAGAAAGAACACGACACTGACCAAGCATAAGATGACTATCTACACGCGAGCTTCAAAGCAAGTTAAAGTTCTTATGCATTTTTTTAGCAAGAAATTATGAATTGGTTTGGATGGAAAAAAATTATTATTTTGGGTAAAAGCAAAGTTCAGTTTATTAGCCGAAATTTGGTTTTTATAAGTCAATTTCTTGCCTTTTGAGCCAAAATTGGCCCCTAGGCCTTCATGAAGAGTGTTATGTCTTGTTTATCAAAATATAAATTGTTTGAAAAATATTTTCCAAAAGGTATATTGGCCAAGGGCCAATCTCCAAGTACTAAACACCGAGACTTAGCACCTTTCACAAGCCTACAACAAACATACAAGTCGGGGCCAAGCACAAGTGGATAGCCTTGAGCTCACTTCATCAGAATTCATTGTGGCTATTGACATATATCAATACTCATTTTTATTTTCTCTTCATGAATGTGGGATTAATCCCCAAAAATTTAAAGATAAAAAACACAGAATTACTCTATGCACCCAGGGGTTGACCAGATCTCATGTATCAAGTAATGTCAGGGTGTTGACAGGACATGTGCGTAGGTTCTCATGTTGATGCACCATCTATAGTGGATATCATGACCAAGGATCTTACACGACTATTGGTTTTCTTCCCCAAGTCATATAGACAAAGCGCCAAGCTACATGATAATCAAAAGCCTGAGATCAAATTCGCATAGAGCACCAGCACACCAAGCCATGGTTAACAACAAACCTGCAAGCCAACGCCCAAACGCAAGACTCCATCTCCACGCAACCTGTCACACAAAAACACAACACATGTCAGGGGTTAGCACGCAACATCGGGCAACACACAAACGCCAAACTTCCAAGTGGCTATCTGTTGGCTCATATCATCGGGTATACGCCAAAACTGGAGAAAAATTTCAAACCCCATGCGCAGATTCTGAAATGATTTCACAGTTGTCAAAATCACAAATCCAAGTGCCATCGCCAACGAAAGGAAAAGAAGGGATCAAGAAAGTGTCGAGTTGTCAAACCAAGCATGCGTAATGCTAGTTCAACATTCAATTCAAAATCGAATGATAACAAAGCGCTTACAAGTGTTGAGGTGGGAATAGATCGGATCGGGAGGATCACATTACATTTGCAAATGCAACTGGTCGTTATCCTTTGTTTCGATTAAACACTTCAGTTATGTTCTCACTTCTAACAATGATGTTCATGGAAGGATTTGGGTATTTATTTAAGGGCAGAAGATTTTCCAAACTTCATGCCTTGACCAAAACATTAAATGTGACGTCTCTATGTTTCTGTGTGAGCTGATTTCAAACACCCTGTGCGCCTAGGAGTTTTCTTTTATCATTAAAACCCGTGATGTCTATCAAAAAGATCATGAAAAGCCTGGTGGATGCCTTGTATTTCTTTTCCTTTTAGGCAAATGAAAGAGGTCGATTCCTATGAGTCAGCTTGCTTGAAAAATCTCGACTTTCACACATTGTTCTATGGGTTGATTGTCTAATTTACATATGACAATGGGTTTTCATGTATATGTCCATATATGAGACAGATTCCTCTCAGTTGGGAGATGGTGGTGAATTAGATGTGAATTGTTTAAAACCCCTACAGTAGATCCCTCTGTAAGAGAAGATCTATTAGAGTTGATCACAGTAAAAGATGTAAGGAAAGGTATTTTCCTATGCGACAACTATGATTTCATGCGAGATACACAGTCCAGATAAATGATTGCTATGAATTTCCTGTAAAACTTGAGCTCGATAGAGACAAAAGACAAAGTCTTGTTATGTAACAAAACCCGTGAATGCAGAAACAAAGAGAAAATAGGTGACAGAGCATCTATTAATGAAGGAAGAAGATATCCATCTCCCATTACTCAGTTGTCAGAAAAAAATTGATGAATCAAGCAGATAAGAGTGTAGATGGCTAAATCGATTACAAATTTGTGAGTTGAAGAACATAGTTCATGGATTTTGCTTTCACCTGGCACCTTTTACTTCCAAGTTGGCCCATGTTTCAAGGGTCAAAGATCAAATCTGGCATATTGGGGTATAGACCAATTTGGCAAATATTTTGTACCAGATTTTAAGAAACTTGTTTCTATTCTTAGCCAAGGAGGATTTTTGATCCCTTAGTCCAAGGAGAATTATTTTTGAAAGAGATTTATTCCAGATCACAAGTGGCAGAGATTTCCTATAATTCAGGCAGCGGATAGAGCACCGATCCTCGAACTGGCAGCAAATCTCCAACAACCTCAAGCATTTGACTGATTCTGCATTTATTTGTTTTGATGTTGTTAGAGTCTATTCGCCAACAAATCTTAACAACCTCCAGTGTTCTAGATGTTCAGGCAGCAGTTACCAAATTTAACTTTCCTTTGATTTGCTATTTTGTTTGTTTTAGGAGACAACCTATAGGTGTCGAGATGATTGTAACTGCTTTTCTATTTTCAGAAAGAAGATATAGAGCTTGAGTCTGGGCAAGGCTAAGGGAATTTTTTGATATATGCACATGTGAAAGGGCTTTTTGGGGGTTCGACCTGAAGGGTGTAATTTTCTTTGCTGGATTGGGGTCCTAGCTTTTCCAAGAGTATTTTCTGTAATCTTTAGATGACCGATCAGTAATAGACAAACTGTTGACAGGATTCTTGTGTCGAGGTGTTGGTGGCATTTCCCTTCTCTGTTAAGTATTTTTTCGGTTATCTTTTCACTTGTTTTCAATTTTTATTGTCAAAGGATATTAATAGAGTAGAATTTATCGGTGAAATACTCTGCATCTGGTTCTTGATAATCTTTATGTTCTCTTCTAAAAGCTCAGTTAAGGAATTCTTAGCTGCTCCTTTGCTTGGTTTTTTTTTTCAACCCTATTTCTTCCTCAAATCAACACCATTCAAACTTAATTTGATCCAACATTTCCACTACCTTTCCCTATGTAAGATCTTTGTCTAGATATGAGAGTGAATTATATATTTAAGCGCAGACCCCATTTTCCCAATGGTCCTCCTTGTTGTCCCAAACCAACCATTTAAAAACTAAAACCCCAACCCCATACTTTCATAGCTAGCCTGACATATATCATATTCCATACCAAGTTAAATCAGAAAGAGAGAGCCCTATCTGAGTCTTGGAGGGCTAGATCCAAGACTCCAAGCGGTTGAAACAGTTACCTCCATCAATTTCTTCTTCAGCCGAGAAATTACAGGGCGTTAACACACATGACAAGAGATAGAAAAAAATTTATCACCTTGAAGAAGAATGAAAGGACTATTACCTTTAGAGACAATGGCAATTCAAGGATAGTTGGAAAGGGCACTCTCAGTCTTGAAAATGGAAGGGATAAGGCATAAAATATTTTGTGTGTTGAAAACTTGAAACACAATCTTCTTAGTGTAAACCATATGTGTGACCAAGGACACACTCTTACTTTTGACTCTCAAGAACGTAAGATCAGAAAAGTAGATTCAAGTAACCTAGTTGCAAAAGTAATTAGAACTCCAAACAATTTATATATTCTTGATGAGATTAATGGAGAAAATTGTTTCATATGGAAGACATATGAAATTTCATTGTGTCATAAATGAATGTGGCATGTAAGACACCCAACCCCCTAAGTTCCCTTTTTAATGGACGGGGTATTAAAATTCACTTTTTCTTGACCATCCCAAAGCCTCTTATCGAAGGCACCATCATATTCTACTCGTTAAAGAGCTTTCCAATGATTGTCTACATGCTCAAAACCAAGCTCTAGATCAAAATGTATGGCCTTCCAAAATGTATACCTTCTTGGTCAAAGTCCACCTCACCACCACATGGCTCCATGTCACCCTTGTTCCCCAATGTGGAATTGACCTATCATAACATGTCACCCTTCTAGCACAGATGTGGTTTTTGGCGTGAACATTGGCATGGCACCTACCACCTAGCGACTGGGCCCCCAACATATTAGGCCCTGACCCTTCCACACTCAGCCACTTCACTATATGTTTCTATTATACCCAATGCTCCAAGATATTGGTCTGTCAAGGCATCAACCCATTGTCCCATCAACCCACCAAGGTACTAGTATGTGATCCCCACCACTACCTAACACATGGCACTCAAATACCGCATGGAGTCCTTATTAAAGGGGTCAAATCACCTTGACACATGGACCAACCACCGTGTGACACATGGAACTCCCACATGGATTGATGTGGATTACATGTCATCATAGGGCATAGGGGCTCGTCCAATTAAGTGATGACACTTGTCCACTTCCTATTAGTTGATTACTTTAGTTGATGTCATCCTCTATCATTCGCAGGTCTACAAGTAGACTAGAACCTTTCCCAAGAAATTTTTCCTATTGAGACACCAGGCCATTCATGGTTATGGAAATAAATTCTCCCAGGGATCTAATGCTCAGGTACCCTAGGAACTAAACCCCCTCTTGA
The DNA here is from genome assembly GCA_009831015.1 of Picea engelmannii. Classification (NCBI taxonomy): domain Eukaryota; kingdom Viridiplantae; phylum Streptophyta; class Pinopsida; order Pinales; family Pinaceae; genus Picea; species Picea engelmannii. Next base: position 179,459 of record ML779709.1, on the reverse strand, counting down.
GATTATCTATTAGATCGATGACCAAGATATGTCCGACCACATATCTAATGGTTATTGTTTAAGGCACCCACCTAATGGTTTTAGTCCGATGTGGACACACACTTAACTCCTCTGTGAATTAGATAATTACAAGTATCATCTCTATGAAACTATAACAGCCATGATGGCATGATGTGTCACTATGACATCATCTTCCCCACATGTACTAAATATTTGGAACCAGGGCTAGAACCTTGATCTCAGGTGTCAATATTTCGAGCCCTTCCAAATAAATTCAAACATGGTGGTCTTTCAGAGGTTCGGTATTCATGTACCCTGGCATTAACTCCCTCCTAATCTTAAATAATTGATAGATAGTTGGGTTCTATTGATCATGTTGATTAATTGGGTTGGTTGTGATTGATGTCAACCCTTGAAGAAAGTCCAATAGTGAATTTCAATAGCACAAAGGTTTGGGTAATGGACCCAAGTTTGTTTGATGGATAATGGTATGATTTTTGATATATTTGTAGGAAAGACTATTCTATATGGATAGTACATGTCATGCCATTTCCAGTGGTATGTGGAACTTCACACAACTCCTCATGGTTAGAGAGTTATGGCCATGTGAAGTTGGAGAACCCTCATGAGTCATCTAGAAGCCCCAAAAGGTCAAAGTAGTCAAAGTGGTTGCAAAGAAGAAATTATTTAAATAGTAAAGTGAGGTGATGAGTACTATAATTCAAAATGGATACAAAAGAAATTATTTAAATAATTAATTTAATGAAGAAGTTACTAAGTGGACAAGTGGTTAGAAGTGGGTTAGCCCTAAAATAAGGAAAGTGGGTTAAGATGGTTAGAAGGTAATTTAAATAATAAAGTGAAGTGATGAGTGTACTATAAGTCAAAGTGGACACAATATAAATTATTTATATAATAAATTTAATGGATAAATTACTAAGTGGACAAGTGGTTAGAAGTGGGTTAGCCCTAAAATAAGGAAAGTGGATTAAGACGGTTAGAAGATAACCTCTTGAGGAAGCTACATGAAAGTATAAATAGGAGGAAAGGGTATCTCATTTTTAATCACACTTGAGCATATTTAATATCCACAAGTGACTAAGGAAACCAACGGATATCTAAGCCAAATTTCAGAAGGAAGATGAAGTAAAGAAAACCGAAATTCGAGGGAGGATAAATTCTTTTGATGATTTTTTTCTAAGGTATGTTATTTACAAGTCATCTCACCATTTTCGCAATAACTTTTTTTCTAGAATGATTTAGACTGTGAAATTGGGAATTCGTTAAGAAAATTTATCCAAGTAGCGATGATAAAAATCTCAGCTTGTGGGTCATTGTATTTTTTGAGATACACTTCGTGGAAAATAGTGTTTGTGGCTAGCTCTGAAGCTAGTCTAAAACATGTGTTTTGGGTAAAAACATCATAACTTCTTCAAAACAGATCTAAATTCAGTAAGAAAAAAATTATTAGTTAGAGTACAGTTTGTAGTATTATGTGTACAATTTTCAGATCCAATCAAAAAACATTATGTGTGCGGCACGCTCTTCAAGTTCGATCTCTAGGATAAGCCAGAATTCAATAAGGTATGTCATTTTTTCTATAACTCCTTTTCTGAAAAGATCCAAGTAGTGAAACCTGGAGGAATTGCATAAAAGACATTGAAGAACATTATGTACTATTTTGATATCTTCATTCATTATAGGTAAATATTTACGATTATTTCAAGTTAGGGTTGTTGACTAATCCAAAATTAGTCATGTGAGACCAAAGTAAAGTTTGATGAAAATGTTAGTCTCTTGTTGTTAAAGTTAAGGAAGGTTTTCAGGTTTGTGATCATATACATTAGGTCTATTACAAAGTTACAAATCAAATTTGGATGATGAAATTGATAAGGGATTTTGGTTGAGGTACATGTTGGGTACATGGTTGAGACAAGTAGTTAATGAGTTGGCACATACATGAGGTGTATAGTTGATGATGTTGGTACATATTGATGAGTCATAGTTTATGTATATTTGATGCATGATTGGTACATATTTGGTGCATGGTTTATGCACTCATTGATGGTACAGGTTGAGGTATAGTTTGGTGCATGGTTTATGCACTCATTGATGGTACAGGTTGAGGTATAGTTTGGTGCATGGTTGATGCACTTGTTTATGGCATAGGTTGATTACAGGTTGTTTGGAAAGGTTATTTGTACAGGTTTGGTGCATGGTTGATGCATTTGTTTTTTATATAGGTTGAGGTACAGGTTGATGTATGGTACATGTTGGCACAGCTTATTGGTACAGGTTGTTACAGGTTGATTACAGGTTGATTGGTACAAGTTTACAGTAGTATATCTCACAGTGATAGTGTGACAGTGGTTCAATCATTCTACTTCTACGTCAGGGTAGTTGGACGGGGCAAGGACATGTGGTTGCATCCACCTTCCAGTTGTAGCCGAAGAACATAGGGGGTTGTATCCTCCTTCTGGTTGTAGCTAGATAATTGGGTAGTTGGAGCTTCCCTCAAGTTGTAGCCTAAGAAACTAAGGGGTTGTAGCCTCCTTCTGGTTGTAGCTAGAGAATTGGGGACTTGGAGCTTCCTTTAGGTTGTATCCTAAGAAATTAGGGGGTTGGATCCTCCTTCTAGTTACAGCTGGAAAACAAAGGAAGTTGGTGCTTCCAATGAATGTAATTTTTTAATACATATAATAAAAAACATTATGTGGTTTTCTCCCACTTTGGGTTTCCACGTAAAAACACTGGTGTACTATGTATGTGCATGATTGCTCATTTGTTCATTGTTTATTTTCTCTACAACTATTGGATGATAATGCTACATTGATATAGCACTTGCATTTTGTGGTTAAAAAGGATTATTTCTCTATTATTGATTCACCCCTCCTCTCAGTAATACAATGGATCCTTCGATCCAATGCCTATGAGTAGAGGCTCTCATATGATGGGTTTTGGGAACTTAATCAAGAATGGTACTGGAAGAACTAAGGGTCGTAACCCTACTCCACCAGATTACAGCATGTCATGGAATATAAATCTTATTCCAAAGGTGAATCCCGGAAATCTAAGACTCGATATTCAGGTCATCCATGAAATCTACCAACCACGTCCAAAATATATAGGCTCAGTTGCACAGTCAGGATTTATCTCCCTACTAATCTAACTATTATTGTTCCCTCAACAATTACATAGGTTTTAAACATGTGTTATTTTAGGTTCTTGGGCATAATGGTTCCACTGCTCACATTGACCTTTCCTATCCTCAACAGCAAATTGTTCCTACAGAATGATACCAAATCGAGGAGTCACTTCTCCAAAACCATTCTCTTTCAAACAGGAGGAAAAAACGTAGGTTCAGATGGCCTTTTGTGGTAAAGTTCCCCCTGTGGACAGGTGAAACCCTTCCTTTTCACCTTGGAATGCCCTCATTATATATGAGTTGGAGGCTTAACCACCATGAAGTATTTTGGGAAATGGTTGAGTATTTAGCTCCATAAGTTGGGATTTATCTTATCTCATAGATATTGAGTTTACCTAATATGGAGCCATGAGATATAACTTGAATCCCTGACCTCATATTCTCAGAACTAACCCTTAGAATAATGTGGGCTAGCCATAATTCCCTCTAACCACTTCAATGCTCCCCAGACACTTAGCACAGGGTGTTGAAAACTCTCCCTATACATGGGTAACGGAGTATTGACAATAGTTCAATGCTCCTTATACATGGGCAGGGGAGTGTTGACCTCCAAAAATGGTCAAAATATCAAGGTAAAAAGAATTATTTCGACCTTCTCATGATGATGTTTTCTCCTCCATGATGACTAGGGATTATGAAAAATGTTTTTCCATGGTGTCAAATTTATGAAACTTAATAAAGTGCATGCGACCCTTAGTAAGGTGCTTATGACACTTACGACACTTAGGAGCGACATTTGGTGGTGTGAATTTTAGGTGTGTAATGGATTCCCCAAAAATTGTAAGTTCAGAGAATAAAATGATGGTTGAAACACTTTAAAAAAATATTAAAGAAAGGGAGTTGGAGTAGGAGAGTCTGGCAGAATGATCCGAAAAGATCTTTTAAATGATTATAGTTGAGATATTATGCATGTGTTTATTAACCATTTAGGAATCTTAATGAAAGAGGAAGAAGATATGAGAATATGTCACAGCCATAAACACATATACCAAACTGAAATGAAGCAATAAGAACAACAAACCATAACAAGAGAAGTGATAACGGAGTTCGGCAATCTCACCTACGTCTCTGGGCCTTTGTCTTAGTGGGTGACGCTTCTTTATTTCTGTTCAAAGCTCAATAAGTACATCATAGCAGTTCCAAAAGACTACAAGACTAATCTGGTCTTGTTCTCCCAGACCTCAAGAACCCAACAAAAGAAACGACACTCAAAATGGATGACCGGAGCTCCCATAAATGGCCCGCAAAGGTGTGCTCCTCAACAGCTTCCTGCATAAAAATGGATTTGGCTTGTATTTCCTTCATCATAACTCTACTCTGACTCTCCTCCTTGGCCTCAAGAAGGCCTGGTTTATATATATTTGAAGTTGGTTATCATCCCCCAACTTCCTCCCAAAAGTTGGCCTCAAAAAGGGCCCAATATCCCCCAATAATGGGCAAAAACCTCTATTAACAGGCCAAAATCCATATAAAAATGCAAAACCATAGCTTAAAAACCCACTTTATGCAATAATAAAAGGCTAATCCCCTTAGGCCTAGTGCACTCCCTCTAAATGTGGTCATATGGTTTAAGAGGTGGCCAAGCACCAGCCCATAGGGTTATGCACTGGCCCTCATCCTAAAATATTGGCCATGTGGTGATAAGGCATAGGACCGCGCCCCTTGAGGTGTGTCTGGCCCAAAGGTTTTATCCCCCGCATTGTATGGTGGACCAGTGCTAACTCCGCGCGTTGGTGGTTGTATGCTCACACCCCTATCTACTATGGTCACGGTGCCAAATAAACCATGGGTTGGGGCTTAGCCCCAGCCCCTTTCCACCCCAACAATTAATACATACACTTTATTAAAAATAAAGTGGGTTTGGTATATCAAGAAATAACATGGCACGTTGGCATTTGGTCATTTATCAAAGGGGATATTGGGCCCTTTTTTAGGCCATCTTTTGGGAGGAAGTTGGGGGATGATAACCAACTTCAGATATATATAAACCAAGCCTTCTTGAGGCCAAGGAGGAGAGTCATAGCAGAGTTATGTTGAAGGAAAGCCAATCCAAAGCCATTTTTATGCAAGGAAGTTGTTGAGGAGCACACCTTTGTGGGCCATTTCTCAAATCTTTGTTGAGCCAATAGGTCATGGGGTCAAACCCCATGAGCTCCAAATTAATTTTTCCATTCAACTAGTGATGGGGTGCCATGTGGCAGCCCATGTGCGGGATATGTGGCACCTTTTCATTGGTCCTCAATGATGCCACTTTTCACATTGTATCGATCCACCATGTGCCACTTGGTGAAGTGGGATTGGTCCCTGACACTGCCCAGTCACCCTGTTGTTGTGCTGCCACACGTCACTTTGTTGATTTTAGCATGATGACATCAGCAAGACGTCATACTGACATCATCATTGACTTTTTTCCAGTTGACCTATTGATTTTTTAGTTATTTGGTAAAATGGTCAGAGTACGATAACTCTCGCATACAATGTCCATTTGAGAAAGTAAATATATGGCCGGAATCAATGTGACGATCCGATCACAATGGAATTGGTTTCATTCAATTACGAGAACTTTCATTTTTGAGCCTTTTCTGGACCTGGGAAGCCTCCTGGATCCAATTCTGAATCACAAAAGTTGCAAACAAACATCAAACAGTATATATGTATCATCCTTGAGGCAGACATACCTATGCTCAGAATAAAGTTACTCAAAGAATTCTCATCAAACAATATAATGTGGATCCATGGAAGCACTAAGGATATGGCCACCAAATATACATCATGGATCCATACCTCCATGAATCAATCAAGTCATAGCCATAAAAGAATACACAATGGAGCTATGATATGATAAAAACATAGCCATGGACCAATACATAGGGGATCTATGTGACAACATACACATTAGTGATATTGCCAATATGATGGTTATATTGGAATATTTTTCATACTCAAATGATTTCCAACATAGCTTGGGAGAAGAACATAATAGAGTGAGCATCCAACCTAGGGTCTTCATTCGGATCCCGAAACATTATGATTCTACCCATGTGAATAGATGTATTTATGTCGAACATGGTAGAAACCACTTGATTACCGGTCATTAATGTATATCGTTAACAAGTGTGAGGGAAATCACCAATGATGACAATGACTCCCAAGGTACCCTAGTACATTCCAATGAATGTGAATAAATGAGTTGAGGTCAAACATCTATGGAATCATTCGATCAGAAGTCAATGTTATAAACATGTTTTCAAAGGTGAGGAAACATGTTATTGAGGCATGCAAGTTCCAAGGTACTAATTGGTTTCTAAGTCTAATTATCGGATAATGTGTTGAAGTCGACAGGAATAGACTCATCAAAGGAGGGCCATGATGTATCCCCCATCATTAACACAAAACTGACACAGGAAAGTGATGTAATATGGTGTATTAAATGAGTATGGACTAACATGAGAATGAAAACTAGTAATACTACAAAATGGTTGGTTTGAGGTGAAACTTCCCTTGAACATTGTGAAGCATGACAAATGACTTGGAAGCACTGACTCGAATGAGAGATAGACCAAAACATAGTGCAATGATCATTGGGGAACTCTCCATGTGAGTCGAAGGAGTATCAGGACTAATAGGATTGGTATTACTCATAGACAAGCATATTATACAATTGTAAGACAAGATGCAAATAGGTGCCATGTTCAAGGGTGACAACAGACAACTGCCATAATGTTTTCCAAAAAAACTTAACCCACTTCCCTCAATTTTTCCCCCACCATGAACGAAGAGTACCTCTTTCATTTTGAATGAGCTTGAGGAGGATAAAAGATGTTCGATATAGCTCATCTTTGATGAGTCCCTCATCACATTTTTAACAAAACTGAAGGAGGGGTTTGATCCCATATATCCCATATGGGTCCTTCAATGTATAATTTTACGAGCCTAAAGAAGGTAAACTTTGTGGTCTTTTCACATTTAGAGAGTCTGAAAAGGTCTTAAAGAAGACTCCAAGGGTATTCTTTTTCATAAATTAGTCCCCCTAGCCTGAAAAATTATAAAACAATACAATGGAGAACTCTTCTAGCCAAGCTTGACTAGAGTATTATTTTTTCGTAATTAGTCCATCCGATCCAAAAACGGGTTAAACTTACATTGAATTGATTCCCTTTCAAATCCTTTTAACGAGTGTGAAAGGAAACAAGCTCACTCGACAATCTTTTAATGTTTAGGGAGTCTAAAAAGAGCTTAAAGGAGACTCCAAAGAATTGATTTTTTATATAGTTTTTACAATCCCAAAAAAGTGATAAAAATATGCTTAATTTTACTCCAAAGAGTTCATTTTTCATATAGTTTTTACGAGCCTGAAAAAGTGATTAAAATATGCTCAGTTGTTTGCTTCATTTTTTAACGAGCTTGACATAGAAATCAAATTGTGCTCGGGATCGATTTCATTTTTACACAATCTTGAGCGAAAGAATAAATTGTGCTCGAGGTTTGTTTCATTTTTACATGAGCTTGAAACTGAACATAAATTGTGCTCAGGCTTAGTTTCATTTTTTAACGATCTTGAAACAAGAAAATAAATCATGCTCAAAGTTGGTTTCATTTTTTAACAAGCTTGAAGCAAGAAAATAAACTATGCTCGGGGTTGGTTTCATTTTTACATGATCTTGAAACTGAACATAAATTGTTCTTGGGGTTGTTTTCATTTTTTAACGAGATTGAAACAAGAAAATAAATTGTTATCAAGGTTGGTTTCATTTTTATACCAGCTTGAAACTAAAAATGAACTATGCTCGGGTGATACCCATTAGCGGGTTTCTTTCCAACATGATGCCCAAAGGTTGGTACTTTTCCCCCAACATGATCAGCAGAAGCTAGTGACTTAACTCCAGCATGATGTCCAAAGGTTGGAGACATTCCCCCCAAGATTTGTTTCATCTATTGACTCTTTTTCTGCACCCAAAACGACTCCTCACTACTAATAGGAATAGGTTCACCAAAGAGGGAGGAAGAAAGAGGATCAACTGACACAGGTGGATGAAATGAAGGTTTAGGTACAAGATCTAGTGGAATACTCGACTTAATTGGAGGGGGGTTTGTTTCATTTTTTAATGAGCTTGACATTGATAATGAAATATGCCCATGGCAATCTGTTTCATTTTTTAATGAGCTTGACATAGAAAATGAACTATGCTCATGTGGGTTTGTTTCATTGTTTAACGATCTTGACACAAACAATGAAATATGCTCATGGGTATCTGTTTCATTTTTTAATGAGATTGACACGGAAAATGAATTATGCTCATAGTTATCTATTTAATTTTTTAATGAGCTTGACACAGAAAAATAACCATTCTCATAACCCTCTAACATGGCTTCCAAGAGGTCTTCATCAGAAGGAAGAACAATGTTGTGGAAGGAGTGCATGTCAAGGGACTCAATAGGGGTAATAAGAGGAAGATCAAACTCCAAAAACCCCATTCAAGGGTTCACCATGTCAAGTAGAAGATCTAATTCTAAAGAAGTTGAGCATTCAATGAGAGGCTCTATCTCATCAACAGTTGAATGCATGGGACATGGTGCCACATAATTAACCTGTGGTGGGGGGATACCACTTGCATATAAGGAACATTCAAGGAAAACGAATGTTCTTGCAGTTAGATCAGGACCAACGAACAAAAATTATTCAATGTTCACGATATTTCCATTATGAGGGAAATGCATCACTCGAAAGAGTGTGGACACGATAACTTTTATAGCATAAACATAGTCCCTCCCAATGAGAAAATCAAAGTCTAAGGGGCCTTGGATTACCATAACATCGATATAGACATTTTCCCCTCCTAAGATGATGGGAACTTGAGGAAGGATCCCTAAAGGTTCGCTAGATATTCTATTAAAATCCCACATATGATGGGTCACCAACACAAACTAAGGGGAACCAATAATTGGCCAAGTAGTTGAGGATAGAATACTAACAAAAGTGTCTTTGTCTATAGTAGTGTGATGTACCATAATCTTATCATAAACCTGAACTGATATTTGGAAAATCGGGTAGGAAGGAAGGCAAGGCTCCATCAATCTATCCCAATCAAAGGAAATTACTTCAGTACTCAGAGGGGGTTCCATTGAAATGGGTGAAATGCCCCCATTGTTCAAAGAAATATGAATTGAAAATAAGGACCTAAGTGGTATCCACTTCACTCTCTAAGGGAAGAGTTTGATCAATCGAGGATTGTATTGGACCGGCCACTTTATTAACTTCACTCTCCAAGGGGAGAGCGGTATCGACCAAGGATGGAATCAAACCGACCACTTCATCAACCAATGGTTGGTTGGGAGAAGGATCATGGAAAGCAACTGGAGGTTTTTTTTGGGAAATACCAATGTATTCCAATGATTGTGAAGCTTCATCCATACAAGGGAAAAGGTAAGTGTGGTGCATTTCTCTGCATAACCAACAAGGAATATTGACTTGTCCCTTTTTTCCCCCAACCTAATGATTAGTGGTTGATGGGTTGTCATCAGCATGATGTTCAGAGGTTGGTGATGTGGGTTGTTGGGAACCCATGGACCACACTTATAAGATCTTGAGAAGACTACAGAAATCCTTAAGAAGGTGGTCACCCTTACAAATCCTACAAGGGAATTTGGGCTTGCAACTTGTGTTGGTAGACTTGTCAATATCATCAACACTCCCAACATGTTTAACAGTGGACGTTTGATTTTCACCTTGCTTATTTTTCTTCTTATTAATCCTCATTTTCTTCTTCTTCTTAGCCTCTTGGTTACTAGCATTAATACTTTCACCGAGAGAAGAAGAATAAAGAGAAGAAGTCTTGATGGGCGAAGAAGGAAGGGGGTCAACATGAGGTTGATGTTCTTGGGGAGGAGAGATTGCATTTGAAACACCAAGAGTGTTTGGGATCACCGGAGTGGAAAAAACCCATATCAATAATCCTATAGTGAATCCAGGAAGACTTAATGCAATATTGTAAGGAGAACCATTATTTCCAAAAGTAGGAAAAGGACGAGGATCCCCATGTAAAGGGGTTCCTTGATTGGAAGGCTTTGGAACTGTTTCCATAGACACAGACTCTATATAGGGTCTGCTAAATCAAAGATCACACACTAGCAAATTCCCTATCAGATAAGAGAAAGTAAACAATTATCTTGTAACAGAGAGAAAGGAATTAATTAGGATCTTCTAGAGATGGGAGATGAAGTCGTCAATGAAGAAATGAGAGACAGTTACCCACAAGTAATCTGTAATGGACTTCTAGAGGTGCAAGTACCAGACGCAACCAAGAACCCTCCTAAGGAGCCAAAATCATGTGTTGCATGTCTGTCTTAGGTACTGATAGTACCACCAATGCAGTCACCTAGGAAAAGAAACTAGGTATACCACTTCATGCTTAATGGTTGGGAGGAACAGTTGTGGGAGAGGAATTCCAAAAATGGGCATGGAACGTAAGACATATTTCTTTTACCTAAAGCAACTTAGAAAGTGGTGTCACCCTGAGGAATTTCCACTACTAATATTTCCCCCTTGACCCGCATAACCCCACCGAGAGAGAGTGTTGGGGATCAGTCCAATCACTCTTCTTGACTTCTCCTATCGCTTGACTCATGTGTTAGAGGAGCTTTCCCAAAAAACACTTCACGTTACTAATGGATTTTTTTTCATTAGTGTTCCTATTTTGTTTTAGTGGCCTTGGAAAATTTACTCTCCACCCTACAACCAAGGCCCTACAACCTAGACTTGTGATTGTTTTCTAATAAAGAAAAATTCTAGTTGATTTTAGATTAGGTACCTTGTTCCTTTTTTGGTTTTTGTTACTCAAAAGGGTAAATGGAAGTGAACTTTATGGTTTTATCACTCTAAATCCAATAAGACTTCAAAAGAAAACATGAATGGAATGAAATATTTAGTTTCGATGAAGCCTATATACAGAAAGGAGAAAGAGGTATCAAGCAAATAAATAAGTGTAACATTCAATGCAGGAAACATGAACTACTCTTTGAATGCAAAATATGTTTGATATATGAGTCAAAGAAACTATAGGATACATGATTTTTGGCCCCCTCAAGCTCAAATGATTATTTTCCCCCCCAAGGATAAAATGTAGGATATATGAGAATGTAATTTATTTTGCTTTAAAATGAAAGCTCAAACATGCTCCACCCACTAACTAGAATGCAATATTTTTCTTTTTGTTTGATTCTAAATGCAATGAAATCAAATCAAATCAAATTCATTTATGCTTCCTCACTTTCAATTAAAATGAAAGAATTCAATGCTAATACAAAGTAAAATGAAGCAAAAAAGATGCAAACAAAATGTGCACTCAAAATGTTAACAAGAACTGAAAAAATGCAAATGAAGGAATGCCTCCAACACAAGTTCAAACAAGAACCCAATATATAAAAAGAGAAGGGAAATCACTTTTTGAAAACCTCAAAAAATGAGTAGCAAGAATCAAATATAAATTCCAAGTTGCAATAACGCTATAGATATTTTAATATTCAAAGGGTCAAAATATTTCCAAAGAACACAATAAGAAGCTAAAAAAAATGCTCAAAGCAACCCTTGCAATCCCAAATCAATGAAGAAGACTTCAAAATAAATAAAGTGAAACACTTATAAAGTATTGAAATCAAGATAACAGAAGTTTGAGAACCTTCATGATGAGGATCAAACTACTGGTAAGACAGATTTTGACCAAAGGATCAAGTTATCCCAAGGCAATCATGCTCATTCCATAATTTTGAAGGAGTTGAAAACTCAAAAGAAGCAAAAAGAGTGATAAATGAAATTATTTCAATCAAACAAAGTCATAATCAATCATGAAAGATTCTAAGGTAAAGCTCTGAATCAAGAATCTGAGAAGAAAGAGGCAAAATGAGCTTAAAACTTACCCAAGAAGGATATCAATGCTCATGTAATAAGTCAGACGGGGCATTGAATAGAGGTCAATGCTCCCCAAAACACTAACAGAGAGTGTTGATTATGGTTTTCAATGCTATGCAGGCCACTATAGAGGAGTTTTGAAGCCTAGAAGTGGTTAAAAAAGCATAATTTTTTCCCAAATTCAACAAAGATCAGGCTACTGACTTTGTACACTTCTCAATGAAGATGAGGGAAAAGGAATAGTTCAAATAACAAGCAAATAACCAGAAATGTCAAGCAAGCAACAAAATTCAAGAGAGATAGAAACCGATGAAAACATCAAATTTCTTCTCCAGTATGGTCTTCATTTTTCTGTTGCATTAAAGTTCCCCCTGTGGACAGGTGAAACCCCCCTTTTCACCTTGAAATTCCCTCATTATATAGGATTTGGAGGCTTAACCACCATGAAGTATTTTGGGAAATGGTTGAGGATTTAGCTCCATAAGTTGGGATTTATCTTATCACTTGTACATTGATTTTACCTAAGATGGAGCCATGAGATATGACTCGATTCCTTGACCTCATAATCTCAAAAATAATCCTTAGAATAAGGTGGGCTATCCATAAATCCCTCTTACCACTTCAATGCTCCCCCAACACTGGGCAAAGAGCATTGAAAATTATCCCTATACATGGGCAGGGGAGCGTTGTTGGATTACTGAGAGGGGGGGTGAATCAGTAATGAGAAATTATATCAATTATTAATCCTTTAAACCACAATGTATATTCTTTTACTTATTCAACCATTTTCATATGTTCATCATCAATATTTTATTATATGATAAGCATTAACATTCATCAGTGCATAATTAAAAATAACAAATACCTCCACACTATGCACAGTACACCAATATTTACGTGGAAACCCAATGCGGGAGAAAACCATGGAATGTTTTTCTTATATGTCAAGAATTACATTCAAGGAAACACCAACTTCCATTTCTCCAGCTACAATTGGAAGGAGGCTCTGACCCCCTAGTTTCTCGGGCTACAACCTGAGGGAAGCTCCAACTCCCAAATTCTCTGGCTACAACCAAAAGGAGGTTGCAACCCCCTATGTTCTCTGGCTATAACCAGAAGGTGTCTACAACCACCTATCCTTGCCCCTTAAAACCACCCTGAAATATAAGTAGAACTATAGAACCATTGTCACACTATCATTGTGAGATATATTGTTGTAAACATGTACCAAACAACTTGCACCAAATAACCTGTAACAAACTATAATCAACTTGTACCAATAACCTATAAACAACCTATACCAATAACAGTTGCCAACATGTACCATGCATCAACTTGTACTTCAACCTGTACCATAAACAAGTGCATCAACAATGCACCAAACCTGTACAAATAACATGTCAGAACAACATGTCCAAACAACTTATCACAACAACATGTCTCAGCAATCTTATCAACTGAATCAGATCTACTCACCAAGACAACTCTACAATATCACCAAGATGTGCATCAACCAAGCATATCACAACAACTCATAATCATTTCCAAGATCAATATGTGTTTCTAATAATATACCAAGACAAGTATGCTACATCATCCATAAACCATGTGTCAACAATACTACTAACAAGTAACTCCAACCATGTACTAAGTATGTACCAATCATCCATCAACTACACATCAACTATGATTCATCAAGATGTATCAACATCATCAACTACACACCTCATGTATGTGCCAACTCATCAACTAATTGTCTCAACCATGTACCCAACATGTACATGTATGTGCCAACTCGTCAACTAATTGTCGCAACCATGTACCCAACATGTACCTCAACCATATAACAAATACATATACCAATATAACCATCAAATTCTCTAGAAATACATCACACTATCCATAACCAAATACCATAAACCCTTACATCAAACCATGTGCCACAACCTCATTGTTATACAACCTCTATCTGTAACATACCTCAAGCAAAATCCCTCATCAATTTCATCATCCAAATCTGATTTATACCTCTATAACAAACATGTTGTATATGATCACATACCTGCAAACCTTCCTTAACTTTAACAACAAGAGACTAGAATTTTCATCAAACTTTAATTTAGTCTCACATGACTAATTTTTTATTAGTCAACAACCCTAAATTGAAACAATCATAACTATATACATGTAATGAATAAAGGTATGAAAATGGTACACAATGTTCTTCAATGTCTTATCTACAATTCCTCCATGTCTCACTGCTTGGAACCTCCCAGAAAAAGGGTTATAGCAAAAATGGCATACCTTACTGAATTTTGGCTTATTCTAGAGAGCTAACTTGTATAGAATGCCCCACATGGAATATTTTTTGTATAGATCTGACAATGGTACACAACATACTTTATACTTTAATATAACTAATACATTTGGTCTTATGGAATTTGGATCTATTATGAATAAGTTATGATGTTTTTAACCGAAACACCTATTTTAGACTAGTTTCAGGACTAGACACAAACCCTATTTTCCACGAACTGTAACTCCCAAAATACAACGACCCACAAGATGAAATTTTTATCACAATTACTTGGATATGTTATCTCAACGGCCTCCATAGTTTGTTGTCTGAGACATTGTAGAAAAACAATTATTGTGAAAATGGTGAGATGACCTGTAAATAACATACCTTAGAAATCATCATCAAAAGACTTTATCCTCCCTTGAATTTTGGCCTTCTTTACTTCACCTTCCCTCTGAAATTCACCGTAGATCTCCTTTGGTTACCTCATTCACTTGTAAATATTCAATATGATCAATGGATACTAATGGGAGACACTTGCTCTCTTATTTATACTCTTCAAGTAGCTTCCTCTAGAAGTATCCACTTAACCACTTTGTCCACTTAGCCACTTTGTCCACTTAACCACTTTGCCCACTTAACCAACTTTTTCCACTTAGCCACTTTTTCCACTTAACCACTTTTCCCACTTAACCACTTTTCCCACTTAATAGTAAACTCTCCAATTCTAGTTGCAACTAATTTATTTTTAATTTTTTTCTTGTTGCAACCACTTTGACTCGTCAACTTCTTCTAGGATCTTCTAGAATAATTTGACTTCTTTGACCTTTTAGGTCTTCTATATAACTCATGAGGGTTCTCCAACTTCACGTGGCCATAACTCTCTAACCGTGAGGAGTTATGTGGTGTTCCACATATCACCAGAAATGGAATGGCATGTACTATACATATAGAATAGTCTTACCTATAAATTCATTGATCTCCATGCCCTTATACCTCAAACAGACTTGGGTCCCTTATCCATGCCTTTGTGCTATCATCATTCACTACTAGACTTCTTCCAAGGGTTGATATCAATATACAACATCACTCTCTAATGGTTGACATCAATGAAAACCAACAATCATCACTCTCCAAAGGTTGGCTTAGGTCCATCAACCTAAGCCAACTTCCTGAAAATATCCCCCTTTGGCATTGATGGAAACACTTAGTCATGATAGCATTCATGCTTATACTCATCATTAATGTTTTTATCCCTCCCCCTTTGAAATTAATGGAAAAGGACATCTCCCTTTGGGGAAGCTCCCCCTGACTGAACTTTCCTTGGGTTTGTTCCCCCTGTCTAAATGTCTTTTATCTTTCTTTGTGTTTCTAAGTCTCTTATTACTCTCTCTCTCCTTTCATATAAATAATATCTCCCCTTTGACAAAGGGTATCACTCTGATGCAACACTGATGTCATATCACTCATTCTTCCCTTGTGAAAATTTCTCCCCATGGAAACATGCCTATGTTCTCTCTCTCCAAGAATCTAACTCTATATCCTACATTTGATTAATCTCTTCCCATGGAATCATACCTCTATTCTTACCTCTTTGTCTGACAACTTATCTGAATGATATTTCTACCTATCTTTTTTTTTATTTTTCTCTCTCTTGAATTCTCTGCAAGATGTTGTGTAGAAAAAATATAAGTCTTCATGTACCTATTTCCTTTTGGAGTTATTTCCCATTGGTTCTTCCTTGTGTAATCAACTAAGATATATGAAAAGCATTCAAGAATAATCATTCAAATATTTATGTGTACTTATCATCCATTATGATAATGTTCATTTGTCTGTGAGCCACTCTTTGAACCAATCTATGAATCAATGCTCTCCTCCACTGTCATATATATGTCAAAACCTGCTAAGTATTCATACAAATCCATCTATGTCCATACTTTCCAAGACTCTGCTACACAATTGTCCATAATGATGAACCATCTATCACTATACTATCATGAAGTCTTCATTACTACAACTGATTAATCTATCATATTGTACTTATGCTAACTGAATGCTCTGGATATCTCTACTCAAACTCTGCAATTTTCTTGAAGGATGGTTCTCTGGTCTGTCTCAACTACCACATAGAATCCCCTTGTCTAATATTCATATTACCTAGGAGTCTCTAAGACGGATGGCTCAGAACAATTCCTTCTCTAATACAAATTCATCATCATCTTCATCGGTAGATTCATCATCTCTCTGAACTATGACTTCTTTTTTTTTGTCTGTGGATTCATCTTTCACTACAATACCTGAAGGTACAATCTCTTGAACATGTTCCTTATTTACCTGTCCTCATTTTCTTTCATTTCTTTTCCAAACCTTTTTGTATTAGACAACTTCCTTTTTCTTTGTAGATTTGTCTTCATCTCGTTTTATTGTCAATCTTGCAATCTTTGGGACCTGGTCTTTGTTCACCTGTTCTTCTTGTTTTCTTATCCATGCTTTCTTATATTTGATATAAGTGTTCTCTTTCATGTAATTATCAATCATGCTTCTACAATCACGAGCTATGTGTTTATAGTTATGACATTTGTAACATTCAATGTTACGTGGGGCCACATAAGAATTTATTTCTTTAACATTTATTTTATAATCCCTGAAATCTGCAACCTTATGTCCAAAGTTAGTACAATAAAAACAGTGACCATAAAATAAATTTACATACCTGGTACTAAATTATCTTCTTTGTGGTGTATTCCTTCTTAATTTCTTCCTTGACTGATCATGATCATGATTGAAGCTTCTTTGTGTCTTGAACAGGGATGGTCTTCTTGAAGATGTATCTTTATTAGTTTTCTTAGTTCTGGTTGACCATGATTCCTTCATTTGAGTACTTCTGCATAACTCTTGATCTTTTCTTCATTCTTCTTTTCTAGCAACCTAGAGTGATTCTCTTCACTCTTTTATGTCTCTTCAAGTTTTTAATGAGCTGGACGATTTTACTTCTCAATGTGACAACTTCTTCTTCAAGATTCTCAACCTCTTCTTCTTTATTCCTTATCCGAGACTTCATGACTTCTTTTGTTCTCTTCGCTTCTTCAAGCTAGATTTTTAATGTGAATATTTCTTCTTCAAGTCCTTTCTCTTCTTGACCAAAATCTCCCTCAAGTTGGTTTAGATCGTTAGATCTTTCCTTAAGATGATTTGTCAATATCTTCTCTCTCATTTTTGGTTTTTCCTTATGTGCTACTATGTTGGCTTCTAAACACTCCTTTTGATATTCTAGAGTTTCTTCAATTCTTTTGGCCTCTTCTAGCTGAGCTCTTAAATTCTTGATGACTTGTTGAGATTCTTTGGAACCTTAAACACTTTCCTTTTGCTTCATCAATTATTTCTCGAGTGGATTTTTTTCTTCTCTTTATTTCTTTAGATATTCAATTTCATTGATCAATTGTTCTCTGTGATCAATTTTTGCTTCTTCATACTCTTCCTCTTCTGAATTTGTCTGACATGATGAGCATATTTATTCTTGTTCTGTACCTACATCTTCTTTGGCATTTTTTGAATCTGTGATGGGTGAAGAATATATATGATGTAACTTATCCCAAATTTCTTTGGTTTATGAACATTTACCAACCTTTTCTCTTACCGGATTAGGTAATCCTTCTCAGATGAAATCCATTGCTATTTTTTTATTCTTCTTCAATTCCTTCTTGGCTGCAGTCTTTTCCCTTTTTGAACTATCATATCCTATAACAATTGATTGCCAAATATCATACCCCTGTGCCTTTAAAAATACTTTCATCCTTCTGCTCCATATCTCATACTTTAAACCATTAAACAGTGGTACTCCATTCTCATAATAATCCATGATATCCTTCCAATGGTTAAATTGTTTCCTGAAGGAACCTGATCTGATACAAATTGTTGGATTACTGAGAGGGGGGGTGAATCAGTAAAGAGAAATTATACCAATTATTAATCCTTTAAACCACAATGTATATTATTTTACTTATTCAACCATGTTAATTTGTTCATCATAAATATCTTATTGTATCATAAGTATTAACATTCATTAGTGCATAATAAATAATAACAAACACATCCACACAATGCATAGTACACCAATATTTACGTGGAAAACCAATGCGAGAGAAAACCATGGAATGCTTTGTTGGAGTTACTTCACACACACCTAGGATTTATTTTTCCTAAGTTTTTTCTTTGTTTATTAGTCATTATTCAGTCTCTTATATTTTAGGAAGAATATTCCTCTAGGGAGAATATTCTCTTCGATTTTCACTTCAGTTTGATCAGTTGAGTGGAGTTTAGATGCTACATTGGTATTGTCACCATGCAACATTGGGATCATCACCAGATAATGCGCATTATCCTTGGGACCATCACCAAACTAGTGCATTACCCATGATTCCATGATTTCCTCCTCACTTCACTCTGTTTCAATCAGTTAACTAAAGATTGATAGACTAGTTAACTCAGCTAGGTGGTAGTTCACTCTCGTAACTTCCTGAGAGACTAGACTAGGTGGAAGTTTACTTCCTTAATTGTTGGTGTGTGTCCAAATCACTCTAGACCACCACTATGGTGCATTGTCTTCTCCTCCAATGTGCATTGGTTTATTTATACAAAGTATATCATGTGTAAATTATTCATTATTCATTTGGTTAATGAGAATCCTTCCATTCTTTCTCTCTTTCTTCTTCTTTCTCAATTTCTATCTACAAATGTGTGTGTTATTTTCTATCTAGATATATTATGTGAAGGTTCAACAAATTTACATGCTTTTCTTATATGTCAAGAATTACATTCAAGGAAGCACCAACTTCCAATTCTCTAGTTACAATTGGAAGGAGGCTTTGACCCCCTAGTTTATCAGGCTACAACCAGAGGGAAGCTCCAACTCCCCAATTCTCTGGAAACAAACAGAAGGAGGCTAAAACCCCCTATATTCTCTGGCTACAACCAGAAGGTGGCTACAACCACCTATCCTTGCCTCGTCCAACCACCCTGAAATATAAGTAGATTTATGGAACCATTGTCACACTATCACTGTGAGATATATTGTTGTAAACATGTACCAATCAACCTACACAAAACAACCTATAACAACCTGTACCAAACAACCTATAATCAACCTATACCAATAACCTGTAAAAAATATATATATCATAAACTTTTCCAACATGTACCATAAAAAAGTGCATCAACCATGCACCAAACCTATACAAATAATGTGTCACAAAAACATGTCCAAACAACCTATCACAACAACCTGTCTCATTAATATTATCAACTAAATCAAATCTACTCACTAAGACAACTCTACAGTACCACCAAGATGTGCATCAACCAAGCATATCACAACAACTCATAATCATCACCAAGATCAATATGTGCTTCTAATAATATACCAAGACAAGTATTCTACATCATCCATAAACCATGTGTCAACAATACTACTAACAAGTGCCTCCAACCATGTACCAAGTATGTACCAATCATGCATCAACTACACATCAACTATGACTCATCAACATGTACCAACATCATCAACTATACACCTCATGTATGTGCCAACTCATCAACTACTTGTCTCAACCATGTACCCAACATGTACCTCAACCATATACCAAATACATATACCAGTATAACCATCAAAATTTCTCTATCAATACATCCCACTATCCATAACCAAATACCATAAACCCTTACATCAAACCATGTTCCACAACCTCATTTTTATACAACCTCTATCTGTAACATACCTCAACCAAAATACCTCATCGATTTCATCATCCAAAACTTATTTGTAACTCTATAATAGACCTATTGTCTATGATCACATACCTACAAACCTTCCTTAACTTTAACAAGAGACTAGCATTTTCATCAAACTTTAATTTAGTCTCACATGACTAATTTTGGATTAGTCAACAACCCTAACTTGAAACAATCATAATTATGTACATGTAATGAATAAATGTATGAAACTGGTACACAATGTTCTTCAATGTCTTATCTGCATTTCCTCCATGTTTCACTGCTTGTAACCTCCCAGAAAAGGAGTTATAGAAAAAATGGCATACCTTGCTGAATTTTGTCTTATTCCCTTCTACCTCTAAGGAAGGTTCTCAACCTATTCTTGTTTCTTCTCTTAGAAGGAACTCATGGGGTCAATATAAGTTGTAGAATTGATACTCTGTTGTACTTGTGGTTGATATTTTTTTTTGTCTTAACCTGATCTCCCATACATGTATTCATTTGGGGTAGTTGGTTGTTCAACTACCATCCTCCCTCATTAATTGATTTGCCTTGAAATCAGAGCTAAATGGAAATAATCTGAATATTTCAAATCAGATAATTCAACAAGGGGGATTGGGTCATCTTAGCAAGATAAATCCCTTATCTAGGTTTCCTCACTCATCCCTCTAGTGGTATCATGGCTAGTACTTAAATCTTCTCCTCACTGTCAACTAGTTGGCATAAACAATAATTTAATTTACATTTACAAACATGGGTATTGCAGGGCACATGAACTTTGACAACCTAGTAAAAATCAGGGCCAAACAAGTAGTAAGAGAAATGATAAAGATCACAAAACCATCAAACATCATTTGTAAGCAATTTCAGTATGGAAAACTATCAAGGATGAGCTTCAAGACAAAGGAATGTGCAGCATCCAAGTGATTGGAAATTGTGCATATAGATCTTTGTGGACCAACAAGAACAAAAATGTTGCAAGGATAAAGTTATTTTATGTTGCTCATTGATGATTATACAAGAATTACTTGGGTTACCTTTCCTAAAATAAAATCTCAGGAATTTGAAAATTTTAAAGCATTCAAAGCTTTAGTTGAGAATGAAACTGACCTAAAAATCAATTGTTTAAGGTCAGATAATGGAGGTGAATTTACAGAAAAAGAATTTGAAGAATTATATGAAGCTCATGGAATAAGAAGATAGTATTTAGCTACAATAAATCCTCAAAAAAATGGAGTGGTTGAAAGGAAGAACAGACATTTATAAGAGATTGTTAGAGCAATGTTGAATGAAGCAGAAGTATCAGATAGTTTTTGGAGAGAAGCAATTTATACTGATGTTTATATTGTAAATAGAGGGAAATCAAAGTCAATAATGACAAGAAACCCTATGAACTATGGAAAGGTTTACCAACATCTATCAAACACTTCAGAATATTTGGATGCAAGTAGTACATCAAACGAGATGATGAGGATCTATAGGATTTACATCTTGGAAGAAAGTGTTACATCAAACGAGATGATGAGGATGAGGAATTTTTCTTGAATATTCACCAACTTGAAGTAAATCCTATAGATGTTATAACAAAATACTGCAGAAGAATTTTGAAAGAATAAATGTCAAAATAGATGAAGAAAGACCACACAAGAACCAACTAGAAGAAAAATAAATATATTATGACAAATAAGAAGAAGAAGAAGAAACAGAATGCCAAGACACACAAACACCATCCAGGTTTGTGCATAAAAATCATCCATAAAACTTAATTCTTGGTGATAAAAATGCTAAGACTCGGACTAGGAGAAAACTGGCAAGCAGTTCTAAACAAGTAAATATCTCTTTGTTGTCCAAAATAGAGCCTAAATATTTTGCAGAAGCAAGAAATGATCAACATTGGGTAAATATTATGGAAGAAGAGTTCAACCAGATTGAGAAAAATCATACATAGGAACTTTTCCCAAGACCCAAAGAAAATAATTTGATTGGTACAAAGTGGGTGTTCAGAAATAAGTTGAATGAAGAAGGAAAAGTGGTAAGAAATAAATCAAGACAGATGTGTAAAGGGTATGCTCAAGTAGAGGGAATTGAATTTGAAGAAACCTTTTCTCCTATTGCAAGATTAGAATCCATTAGAATATTTTTAGCATTTTCAATATTTAAGAATTTAAAAGTATATCAGAAGTATGTCAAGTCAGAATTACAGGATGGATATTTGGAGGAAGACATGTACATTGAACAACCTAAAGGATTTTCATTATCATAAAATGAAGACTATGTTTGTCAATTCAAGAAATCACTTTATGGATTAAAGTAATCTCCTAGAGCTTTGGTATTCGAGACTCGATAAGTACTTAACAACAAGGTAACATAAGAGGAATAGCAGATAGCAATATCTACATAAAAATGATTCATGAAGATATGTTAATTATTGTCGTATATGTGGAGGATATCATTTTTGGAATTAATGCTATTAAAATGAGCCAAAAAATTTCTTTAAAAATGCAAAAAAAAAATTGAGATGACCATGCTTGAAGAATTGTCATTCTTTCTAGGGTTGCAAATTACACAGACCAGGAAAGGCATATTCATTTCTTAGACCAAATATATAAAAGATATGTTGAAGAAGTTTGAACTGGAAAACTGTAAACCTGTCAGCATACCCATGGTCATTGGTTGTAATCTAAGTAAAGAAGATTAATCAACAGAAGACAATCAAACTTTGTACATATCAATGATAGACAACCTTTTGTTAACAGTTTCAAGATAACATATTGTGCAAGTAGTAGGGTTAGTTGGAAGGTTTCAAGAAGCACCAAAAGAAACACATATGAAGTCAATCAAAAGAATATCAAGATATCTAAAAGGCACGTTGGACTTTGGTTTATGGTATCCCACAAGAAAATACTTTTCTCTGACAACTTACACATATGTATATTGGGCAGGCAGTGTGGATGATAGAAAAATCATTAGTGGTCGAGCATTGTTTCTAGGAAAAAATCTAGTATCTTGGTTCAGCAAAATGAAATCCCCAATCTCTTTATCCATGGCAAAAGCAAATTACATTGCAGAAATTTCATCTTGCACACAAGTTCTCTGGATGAAGCAAATATTGCAGGACATTAAGGTAGAGTATGATCATCCCATATCAATTATACGTGATAATACCAGTTCCATAAACATTTCAAAGAATCCAGCCATGCATTCAAAGACAAAACACATTCCAATCAAATATCACTTTTTAAGAGAGTGATTCAAAGAACAAACTATCAAGATGGAATATATTGGCACAAAGGAATAGGTTGTTGATATATTTACAAAACCCCTTCCAAGTGAAGCATTTGATTATCTTAGATAGAAATTAGGGGTGGTATGTATGTCATCCAATCATTGAAGCACTACAAGAGGAGCACAATATCAGGGGGAGTTGCATAAAAAGAGAAGGTTTCTAAGTAGAACATGAAGAGTACAGTGTAAGGGGGAGAAAATCCCTTTGCACATGTATGCATCCTTGGTAAGTTGTCCCAACTTAATCTCATGGAATTCCTTTATTTTGTCATCATAATAATTTTCATATAGGTAAGCTTTATAGAAGTATTTCTCAGATTGTTTCCAAGTCAGCTTGCTTTCCTTCAAGCCTTTAATTTCCTTGAGATCTTCCCACCATATGGAATCTCCTCCATTCATATTGAATACAAAAATCCTCATCTTGGTATTCTTAGAATTTTTTTGTACTCGAAAGTAATTCTTCAAACCAAATAGCCATGCCTCGGCCTCTTCTCCTTTCTTTATCTCTCCATCAAAGGTAGGTGGCTTAGCTTTCTTAAATTATTCAATTAGGGACTTCTAAGAACTATTATTCTTTCTCTTCTTAGGAATGTGGGGTTATGTGCCACCGCTAGACTACTCTGACAAAGTGGTCTGCTAGCTAGATGACTCTGTGGAAACACTTCCACTCAATTTTCTTTTATTGGCATCCCAATGCTTCTTTTTGGAAGAACTCATTCCCACATCACTATGAGTCATTCCATGCTTTTGGGCATCTAAAGGGGTTTTCAACCTCTCTAAATTTTGTAATTTTGCATTACTAGGGCCTTGCTACAGATGTTTCTGAATCTTAGATAGGCTATGTAGTAGAACTGCATTCAAATAAGGGTGTTCGACATGATCTCTTACAAGTTTCTCATTGTCTTCCTTCATACTTCATATGGTGTCCATCAAATCTGGAGGGGTTTCTCTATCCCTCTGACCATCAGATTTTTCATCCCCAAGGTGTGAGGTGTAATCCATATTGTGTTGCACCATTCACCAATGTGACCTTCCAATGTGTCCTATGTGTTGAAACAACAACTATCATTATCATTTTACATCAACACTCAAAACAATCATTTTGGGTAACAAAGAAAATCCTTCTTAAACACTTTTAAGCAGTCTTGGTGACCCATTCAAGCCTAGAGTTTGAACTAAGCTCGGATACCACTCTGTAACACACCCAATTCCCTAAGTAACATTTTAAGGAGTGGGGTAATAACATGTAACACACCCACGATGAGGCATAAAAAATTTGTTCTCCTTGAGAGAAAAATACCCTTATTAAGGGGTCTCTATTTCATTATGCTCTTCCAGGGCTTTCCAGCCATAGCCTCCATGCTCTGAACTGGAAAATATCCTCTTAGAATTCCTTTGGGTTCTTCCATTCCCCTTATACTTGCATATGATCGTGATTTGTGACCAGATGAAAAAACGACAGGCGCCAAGACAACCACCACACGAATCCCCCAACCCCCCCCCCAGAATGACAATTCTCCGAAGTTCACAATCCAATGTTGTGTGTCCTTGGGGATTTCAACGGTCCTTATTCACTTCAGGACTTCATCATTCGGAAGTTTCTACCTCTCCACACTCACTTTCTCCCAAAATGATTTCACCCGAAGTTAATGATCTATCGACGTGTGTCTCCCACAAATCAACAGCTACAGATCACTTCGGGGATTCACGCTTCGGGATTTTCAAAGTACTCACCAACACAAACCTCCAGAGTGCAGTCCTTTCAGAGTGTCAGATATTCGGACACGCATCCCCTATTATCAACGGTCAAGATGAACTTCGGCACTTCAGCCTTCGGGAGTTCTCGACTCTTTCCACATCTTTCCTACGGAGTGAATTTTCTCTGAAGTGAAAGGTATTATGACACTTGGCCTTTGATATTGATGGCTCATGTGAACTCTAGACTCCAGGCCTTCAGGATTTCTCACTTCAGACAATCCATTTTTCCTCTGGAGCACTAAACCTCTGAAGCGAAGAATCTGGTGCCACGTGTCTCCTGGGGCCAATGGCTAGGATGGACTTCGGCACTTCAAGACTTCGGGAGCTTGACTCACTCCTTGACTGAAATCTCCTGGAGTTGGTCAGGGTCGGGCTGACCATGGCCTAGATCTAATGGTCCTAATCTATCCATCTAGACCCCAGGTAGATGATTCACAACCTCCTCTTAGGGTCTCACTGTTGTGCCACTCTTGGCAACAACATCACTCGACAAGTGCCTTCCCACATGCTCTTGATATGATATCCACCTTCCCTCGATTGAACGGTCAAGAGGGGTCTCAAAGGATCCATATATCCATGGTCCATATTACTTCGCTACTTTGTTCTTTGGGGTTTTTGGCGTTACTAAGCCTCTATTCTCCCGAAGCGGTTAACGCCAGACTAACTACCACCTAGATCTAATGGTCAGGATGGCTCCAGGGAATCCTAATATCTAAGCCCCATATTAACTTCAAGACTTTAGGACTTTAGGGATTTTACCTCCCTTATGATGAACTCACAAATTCCGAAGGACCCAAGGGGTTAACTCCCGCGCTCTTTCTCATATTCAATGGTCACAACATACCTTGGCTCTTCCCAAACAGATCTTGTTCGTTCTTCTTCCATACAAAGGAACCTCACCTTTCAATACTTCAATATCACTATCCTTCTTGAGATTTGTTAGCTCTGAAAGTCTTAAGAGATTTGTGCTCTTTCTCTTGAACTTAACACTTAGAATAATTCTTCCACGCACCCCTTGCACTCGCTCATCAACTCTAGAACTTAAGTGGTTCTCAGTCTCTGCCTACCTCGTAGACATCCTGTGCATACATGCACTATATCTCCTAAGATTTAATAGACTCCTTCCTCCAAGGGACTCAGAACGACTAGGAGTGTCGACATGCATACGTGAAATTGTGCCCAAGGTCGACGAACTCACAGTTTGTGGCTCTAGATTAAGCCACCACAAGGCTCAAGCATTTACAATTACAAGTCATGTCTAAACCATATAATTTCTTACTTTCCCAATTACACAATTGTTGGCACAGGGGCAGACCTGGAGTTCAATGCTACAATAGCGCACCAAAAAAACCCTAACTACCGGCCCTTTTGACAACACCTGCGAAGAAAATGAAGTCTCACCAGAGGTAGAAGCAAGGGTGGTTGCGAGACTCAAGTGTTTGCAACCTTAGCTGGGACACAGGTCTATGATTATATCGCTTACAGAGAACTTATCATTGATCATTCATCAATATTCAACCATTATTATACTTCTCAGATAGCACAGAGCATCGCAACATTCACTTAGATCTAAGGTATCTTCGTACTTATCAATAGTAAAATGGATCAGATCGAGTAGATCAGCACTAAGAATCTTCATACATATCAAATCTACTATTCATACACATCTAATGAATGACAAAGCGTAAGTATATCCATGTAAATATATCAAAGCACTTTGCAAAAGAAGGGATAACACATCAAGTCAAAGCACAAAGCATAACACACAGATTTGCGTGGTTCACCCCCACTCTGGGGCTACGTCCACCAACTCTTCTTCTTTATTAGCGTCTTCAATTGGTTACAAGCACGGAGCCACCAAAACCTATTGCGCATAGGATAGAATATCTGCACAGCTCGCTAGATCCTTCTTCATTGCCTTACGACACAAATCCTTCTATATCTCCACACAGGGACTTTCACTAAGCTCTGCAAGCCTATAGAATGCACAACACCTCAATCACACAGATCCCACTTGGAACATAGCCTATATCACATAGTTACAATATTTCTTTCTCTATTATTCTTACATTTTCCTATCCTTCTATTTATACATACAAAATGGGCCTAAGCGTGGGTAAACCCATGGGCTGACATCCCTTTCCCATTACATATTCCCAAAACCCAAAAAGGGACCCAAAAGTGGGTCGAGATTCTGCAATCTCCGCTTCGTCTAGCGCTCCATCTTCGACAAGTTGTCGAAGTCCCAAAAACGCTCAAATATGACCAAGTGCTCCCAAAACTTGGTCAAGGGCCAAAATTCCCCCAACACTCACTTGTGACTCATCCTGAGTCACTCTGGTCTGAGCAATTCTGCCTCGAATGATTCGAGCTTGGCTTGAGCTGCTTCGACCTGCTACAATGCTATGGCCTCTTTCTCAGTGAACTCCTGGATCAGTGCATCATTGACTGGACCTTCTAGGTTTTGTTCTACTGTGATGACGACCTGTTCAATCTCTGCTCCTTAGCTTTAAACTTCAGTAAATAGTTGGCATACCTTCTCTTGCATTGGTTGAAGTCGTTGAGAGACTTCCATCACTTTGGTTTGGATTGTGTGGATCTATTGTTGGGTCATGTGTTGCTCTTGAAACTTCTTCATTATTTCAACTAGTGTTAAGGCCTTCAATTGTGCCTATAGCGTATCTACGTGCTTCTTTGCTTCCTTGACTTGTGACTCCAGCGCCTGTAACTCTAGATTTTTTGTGAGATTTTCATATGTCTAAGCGCTCCTGGAGCTCAATTTCTTGCACTTTAAGGCAAGGGATTTCATTCTGCCAACTATGCTATGAGCAGTTGCCTCTCTTAGATCTTTGATTTCTTGAGGAGTTTCGGGCACGGTACGAAGTTCCATATCTACGATGCGTTGCTGAAGTTGTTGGATTACTTCTTTGAGTTGTGCCACCTGTTGTGGGACTCATTCCTTGTTGGCATAGGGGCAGACCCGGGGTTCAATGCTACAAAAGTGCACCAATAAAACCCTAACTACCATCCCTTTCAGCAACACCTGCGAAGCAGATGAAGTCTCACTGGAGGTAGAAGCAGGGGTGGTTGCAAGACTCAGGTGTCTGTAACCTTAGCTGGGACACAGGTATGTGATTATATCACTTACAGAGCACTTAGCATTGATCATTCATCAATATTCAGCCCTTATTATACTTCGCAGATAGCAGAGAGCATCGCAACATTCACTTAGATCTAAGGTATCTTAGTACTTAGCAACAGTAAAACGGATCAGATCCAATAGATCAGCACTAAGCATATCCATACATATCAGATATACTATTCATACACATCTAATGAAGCACAAAGCGTAAGTATATCCATCTAAATATATCAAAGCACTTTACAAAAGCAGGGATAACATATCAAGTTAAATCACAAAGCATAACACACAGATTTACGTGGTTCACCCCCACTCTGGGGCTACGTCCACCAACTCTTCTTCTTTATTAGCATCTTCAATCGATTACAAGCATGGAGCCACCAAAACCTATTGTGCATAGGACAGAAGATCTGTGTAGCTCACTAGATCCTTCTTCCTTGCCTTACAACATAAATCCTTCTATATCTCCACATAAGGACTTGCACTAAGCTCTGCAAGCCTATAGAATGCACAACACCTCGATCACACAGATACCACTTGGCACATAGCCTATATCACATAGATACAATATTCATTTCTCTATTATTCTTACATTTGCCTATCCTTCTATTTATACATACAAAATGGGCCTAAGCATGGGTAAACCCACGGGCCGACATCCCTTTCCCATTAAATATTCCCAAAACCCAAAAAGGGAGCCAAAAGTGGGTTGGGATTCTTGATCCAGGTGGATATCGGTGGCCACCCAACTTTCCCAGCTAGCTCAAAACATCTTTCTAGCAATTTTGATAATTTACTATTTTTAGCAGTTTTTCGGGTCCTGAACTTTCGGAGCCGTTTTGAGGCCCTAAACGAATTTTTTTGGGGTATGTTGTGATTGCAATGTGCAACTGTTGTAGTCCTCAGGTAGATCTTTCCAATGGGCTATCATACGCCTAAAATGGAGATCGTATGCAAAAGTTACGACCCCAGGAAGTTGATGTACTGACTTACCCAAACGGGGCCCACATGACTTTTGGCACTTCATCTCCTAGGGTTAGGTTTTTGGATGTTTAGGGTTTTTGAAACTCATGTTTATTGTAAAAATTCCTTGAGAGCCTCATTGTAATCATCTTCTTTTGAATGAGTGCGGTCATCACATCTCTTCTCAGAGATAAGCCACCACCATTCCAGCAAGCTTGTTTTCCGCTGCATTTTACAGTTTCAGCTTATTTCCTTATTGAATAGAAAACCAGTTTTACTATATCTTTGTTATTCTGTGTTAAGAATTTGGTAATAATCTGTAGTTATTTCGTTCTGGTCATAAAATCTGGATCAGTGGTATCAGAGTAGTCTGCTCCTTGTTGTCTTAATGCATGTCACCAACGAGGTCGGAGTACAATGATTTGGGTCTCGAGCTTGTTTCTCTTGAGGACAAAATCTCTCGCACACCCAAGTGACCTCTCATGGAAGGAGAAAAGAAAGATGACGGGACAGGAGATCCTTTCAAACTGTTGATTGAGGAATCCCTCATGCAACAGAGGAACGAGATGATGGATAATTTCGCGCAAATCCTTCTGCGACTACCAACAGGCGACGCATCTTCTTTGAGCGGAGGCACCGCCCCCTTCAAGGTACAAATAAACTTTGATATTCCTATATTTAAGGTCAGATAGATGCAGATGCTATAGACAAATCTACTAGAAGGGTATTTCTCTTTCCATAACTTTTCAAATAGAGATAAGATTACTTTTTTGCTCCTCAAAGCTGTTCCCCATGTCAAAGATTGGTGGGAAACTTTTTCTAAGCAAAAGGAAATAGAGGAACCTTCATTATTTACATTCACGACCACCTGGGAATCCTTCAAAGATGCTATTAAGGAACAACACTACCCTTTCGGAAGTTATGACGACTTGTATACCAAATGGACCACACTGCGGCAAGAAAGAGACCAAGCAGTGCCAGATTTCACAAATATATTCCATACCTTGTGCACCAAGTATGGTATCAAAGATTCGGAGAGACATCTGGTGCTCAAGTATCGTGGTTCTTTGCATAGATACATCCAGACCAAAATGGAATTTCTAGACATCTCATCCTTAGGCATGGCCTACCGATATGCCGTCAAAATCGAGCAGAAGCTCAAACAAAAGACACGACAATTTGGGTCGAGGAACCCCTCACAACAAAATCCAAGAAAGGGCAGCCCCAACCCACAAAACAAAGGACAGAGCAAAGATGCATAGTATCAGGACAACCAGTCCAAGACGCAAGAAAAGAAGGACACCGAAAAGACAAAGAAATATACCGGGAAGTGGTGCGACTTCCATAAGAGCCCTTGGCATAACACTGTTGATTGTCTCTCAAAGTAGACGCTGGTGGCTGAAGTGAAAGCCTCTGAATCAAATGCGGGTTTTGACTCTGAGTCAGAACCAGAAAAGAAAGATGGATCATTGACGCAGAATCCAGTGCCACTGTTGCTACCACCAATCTCTAGCATGGTGAACCAGACGAGCCAGGAGAAGGAGAGCGCCTCTTCCATTCCCAGATGTGGGTAAAAGGCACCCCATTGCACTTCATTGTTGATAGTGGTAGCCAAAAGAACCTCATCTCAGCAGAGGTCATCAAGCATCTGGCCCTGCCGATAACATCGCACCCACAACCCTACACCATTGGATGGCTCCACCAAGGAAGCGATCTCCACGTCAGCCAATAGTGTCGACTGTCGTATGGCATCAAGCCCTTCAAAGATGAGGTATTGTGTGATGTTTCTCCTCTCGAAGTTTGTGATGTTATTTTGGGCCAACCTTATTTATGGAAACATCATGTTCTATATGAGTCTAGGCCTCGTAGTGTTATTATTACTTTGAACAGGAAATTGTACAGGATACCCGAGGCTATCCCACCTAGTGCTATTTCCTTGATCTCTACTAAGAAATGCAGGAAGGTCATCTGTCAAACGGGGAAGTTGGTATTCTTCATGATCCACTCTCAGAATGAGAGAAAAATCACAGCCACATCCAGGATCTCTGCGGCCGACCTCTCCACACAGTAGAAGCAAGTAGATAAGGTCATGGAAGAATACTCGGATATCTTCTCCTCGCCTACCAGGGTACCTCTGCACTGCCAAGTCAAGCACCCCATCGATCTGACCCCCGGTGCACCGCTACCCAATGGGCCAGTCTATCTTTGCTCTCTGTTAGAGAATGAGGAGATCAAGCGACAAATCCAAGAATTTCTCCACAAGGGGCACATCCGTCCTAGCTCATCACCTTGTGGGAGCCCAATCATGTTGGTACAGAAGAAAGATGGAATCTGGCAACTTTGCATTGATTATCGGGCTCTGAATAAAATCACAATTAGAAACCGATACCTGATTCCTCGAATCGACGACCTCCTTGATCAACTCATGGGGGCCAAATACTTCAGTAAGATTGATCTAAAGTCTGGCCACCACTAGGTCCCGATAGAACAGACAGATGTATGGAAGACTGCCTTCAAGTCAAAGGAAGGCCTTTTTGAATGGTTGGTCATGCCCTTTGGTCTGACAAATGCTCCAGCCACTTTCATGAGGATGATGGATGATATCCTGCGACCATTCACCAAATTTACTTTTGTAGTGGTGTATCTTGATGACATTCTCATTTATAGCAAGACTTGGGCCGAACAATTGCAGCATATTCAACAGGTTCTGCACACCTTGCAACAGCACAAGCTATATGCCAACTTGGAAAAATGCCCCTTCGGCATGGACAGGGTCCATTACCTAGGCTACATCATTGATCAACATGGCGTACATGTAGATCCTAGGATTAGGTTTTTGGATGTTTAGGGTTTTTGAAACTCCTGTTTATTGTAAAAAGGCCTTGAGAGACTCATTGTAACCATCTTCTTGCGAATGAGTGCAGTCATCACATCTCTTCTCAGAGATAAGCCACCACCATTCCAGCAAGCTTGTTTTCCGCTACATTTTATAGTTTCAGCTTATTTCCTTATTGAATAGAAAACCAGTTTTACTATATCTCTATTATTTTGTGTTAATCATTTGGTAATAATCTATAGTCATTTCGTTATGCTCATAAAATCCAGATCAATTCTGCAATCTCTGCTTCATCTAGTGCTCCATCTTTGATAGGTTGTCAAAGTCCCAAAAACGGTCAAATATGACCAAGTGCTCCCAAAACTTGGTCAAGGGCCAACAACAATCAAGCAGAAATAAAAGGGATACAATATAACCATTAAGCAATCATGCACATCCCTGAAAACATTCACAGTATATCCAATTTTATGACACAGTTACAGCTCAATTAGACAGGGTAAGAGAATACTTATCTATTACAAGTTGCAGCCAACTAACTGACTATGGGTGTGTGCCTTTTCCACCCAACCATAGGGTCAGAGGCATTCATTCTTAGCACTATGGCCACCCCCGTGCCAAGCCATGATATCATTAGGTAATTATGCCATCTCTCAGAGACCTTCTCTTTGTTATAGTATCCCTGTGAGGTTTATCAGATGCTTCCTCGGCATCAAGCTCATATTTGGGTCCTTCAAGTTGTGTTCTTTGCACTTCCTTTTGGTTCATGCATCTCCTTCTGAGATTTTTCTCTCGTCTCCCATCTCTTCTCTTACCATTCCCTTGTATGTATCTTACCTCCCTTCTTCATGAAGGTTTATGACCTATCATGTTCCTTCTGTCAAAAGGAATCTCAGGTCTGCAGGTCTCTGTAGTACTTCAGGATAACAACCCATGTTTCCATTTATGGGGGTGGTTGATTGTTCAAGCACAAGTCCATTCCTTCATTAATTGATTCTTTCCTCTAGAGATATCACGGCTCGTTCTTCAAGGCTTCACCCCCCAACAGTCATTTATGGGAAATTTAACAATAATACATTTACCTCGTCTACATTCCTTAGCATGGTAATCCTATTTAATGATTAATTACAAGTTAGTTGGGGGAAATAGGGGTGTTACAATCCCCTCTCCCTTAAAAGGAACATTGTCCTCGGTGTTCTTTCTCAATAACACCTGTTATGAATTCCTCATCCAGCTGCTTCAGAAATATCGATCTTCTTTCATGGTCAGGGCATTTCTAGACTCTTGGCCTTCATCACTTGTCTTCAATAAATTCTTGGACAACAAGCACATTAATCATAGTCTCATGCGAAAACATTTTACAGTTGCATAAAATTTCTAGGAAAATTTTATAATTTAGCACAATAATTATCTACGTGTTTTGTGGATTTGTATCCACATGGTTGTCTTGTTACCCAGGCTCATTGTTTTTTCTTGACATACCCATTGTGTGTATGATTCCAATAGTTTACCAAAACTATCAAGGTCTCCTCTTCCTTGCGGTCACTCACCCTCTAGGACCAGGATCAGGTATCCCCTTCTCTGCTATACAGTCCCTTGGGTGATCCATCTTTCCTTGCCAAGGTTTTCTCACACAAGAAGAACTATCCATCGTGTGCATGATCTCAATCAATAGTTTACAAGAACTATCAAAGTCTCCTCTTCCTTGCAATCACTCACCCTCTTGGCCTAGGCTCAGGCATCCCCTTCTCTACTATGCAGTTCCTCAGGCGATCCATCTTGTGTTGCCAAGGTTTCCTCACATGAGAAGAATTCCAGAGACTTCATCAAGCCTTACAGTCGAGGTGTCCCTCAGAATTTCTCTGCTGAGGCATCCCTCTGGCTTGTGTTACCTCAACACAACATATTCTAGGCAATCATGGCTTACCACAGGGTTCTCATGGCTCAGCAGCAGCCATTTTTCATGCTTTTACAGCTTGACAGCCTTCATCTATCCTTTCTAGACAGATATTTTCTTCTCACCTGTATCATAGGCATACAATAATTCATGAGACATCATCATAAATTTTAAATTAAAAAATTTCTTGTAAATATGTCATCCACAGATTTCCAAATTCCACATTTTGTTTTCATATTTGTTCCACACATAAACCAGATTCATAATTATGGGACTTTCCTTCCCATAGCGGTTTGGCTCAGCAGGCAATTGGTCTTCCTTATGGGCTTACAACATTGCCACATCCAAGACCCCTTTGCTTCCTGCACTTTCAACTTCAATTAGCCAAACAAATTGTTAGTTTCCCATGCACATATATTTTCATTGCACCTTTATAATGTCATCACAAACAATTCTGAAATTGTGCACGCTAATAGTCCAATCACTTTTATCTATTTGATGACACAAGAAAAAGGAAATTTCATTCCTTACACATGCATCAGTTTAGTGTATATATATATATATATATATATATATATATATATTCAAAACCACGCATACTAATAATCTATATAAAAATGAAAAGGGGATCTCATTCCTTGCATATGCCTCATTTCAACATACCAAACCTTTCAGAACGTAATTCGACATTTCAAAGGATTTTAACAAATGTGCCAATATTCATGGCCACATTCATACCCAATGCACTCTTGCATTGATCTCAAGTTTGTCACACTTTATAACAGGTTCTTGGCCATGGTGTGTTGGAATTTAACCAATCTCTTCATTGTATGTCTTATTCATTTTAATTCACTCTTACAGCAAGACCATGCTTCATGTTATAGACCGATCACGATCCCAAAAAAGTACACGTGAAACTCAAAAGTTCCACATGAATCTCTTTAAGCATTCTTCCTTCATTAATAACCAGGGTGCCAACACTCATGGCCACCCAAATTTGTTTTCCTTCAATGCTTACATGATTTAAGTAAAACATTGGAAGGCCCTCCTTCCTTACTGAAAAATCCATTGTCTGGCATCTTATGAAACATGCATTCCCCCAATGAATTCCATGCAACGTGCTAACTATGAGCACATTTATTCCCATAGAACCAGTCCCCACAACTATAGTCTAACGTAGAGTGTTAAACTTTACCTTCCTTGACTAGATTGGATGAACTTTGTTTCCTCTCCATGCGATCAAGAAATTAGATGGAGAACTTGATTTTCCAAATCTAACCATCGAACCCAATCACAGTACAATTTTGCGTGGCATTAATGTGTGGGTTCCTTGCAGGTCCACCCACTGATCATTCATAGATCAATGGTTCACATTGATTGCAGAATCCCCAACATGCTCGCTCTTTATTGGAGAGTTCAATCACCAAAATCTGAAAAGTGCTCGCTCAACTCTTTTAATCGTGGTCGTTGATCATCCACCCCAATGAGATCAACAATGTAGGTTGAATGCAGGCCATGAACTAGCGTGCCTGTTAATTCCAACTTTGCACCCTGCAATGAATACGGGTCATCCGATATTCGATCAGACCCCAACCCCAAAACAAAACTATATTGAAATTAAATTACGAGCATAGGCTCCACCGTTAACCCGTGTGCCCATTCGATCTCCGCAATGAATATGGGTTGTCGATCTTATCGAATGATTGGTGTTTGATTTGTTAACTCCAATGGATCTTGAAGTCAATTTGATGAATGAGATCGGTTTCCTTCCAATGAACAGCTCGCGTTCATCTCCTCTGTCAGGCTCTCGATTAACCTGATTTGATTAGGGTTTTCTTCATGAATCATACTCTACTTGGGTATCTGAGGCATACATCTGCCTTTTCTTAACATGGCTTCAACCAAGCCTATTCAATCAAACATACTCATTTATTCATTCATTAGTATTATATTCACTACATGATACTTTCAAAATGTAATCCAGGATTATTATTATTATTATTATTATTATTATTATTATTATTATATATATATATATATATATAATCTTGTAGCTCATTGCTTAGTTCTCAGCAGTTATTAAGATTGTAACTATGTCCCCCTGATAGAGTTTTCACATAGTTCTTCCACAGGAAACTCCTTCAGCATGAAACTTCCTTATTGCATGTCCATCACTATATGTGATGGCCTCAACCTTGATTTAGCTTTAGTTGTTTACTAAATATTTCATAAGGAATATAAACATGCATCATTGTCATGCCCCCAAATTATGTATCCATACATATTCTGGTTTTTTTAACTTACATCCATGATGTACTTAACCATATGCACAATCAAAAGTCTGTGTGTAGCTTCCATGGGTATATTTCACACCCTACATACATCTCTATTCTAAAATTAGTCAACTCGTGACTGTTCAAACTCATTCTTATGTGATCCTCAAGGCATAATCATTTGCCTCTTATCCTGACAACAGACCATCCTTGTTGATTTACTCTTTCATTTATTTATACTCATATTTCCTGAGGGAATGGAGCGCATTCCCCTTAAGCTATCATTCAAAATAGAACTTTCATGACTCTTCAAGAATGGAGTCAACCATGCATCCATGGTATTCACTTAATCTTGGCAAGTGCAATTATTTCCTTACATATCACTTATCAAGGCAGCCATACTGTGCATTTAGTATACATATGTTCTTATATCATACATGTGCATCACTTTCACGTTTAATATCATTCATACCTAACTGGTATTACTATCAGGCTTCATATCAAGAAGCTTCACAATGCATTGAATCCATGCACTTAAGCATAAACACACACAAACCTAACCAGACAATCATCATGCAGACTCATTGCTTGCACTCTTTCCATGTCATGCATGTGCATGGCCATCTCAGACTTCCATATCCTCCTCCAAGGATATTGTTTCCATCCTTATGAAAAGTCTCATAGGAACACTCAATACTGATTTTCCCTCTCAGCTGAGAGCTTGCATTCATTCACACGACATCCCCATGGAAGTTGAATCAGACATAGTCATAACTATGTTCCCTTTTTATACGATAACAGCTAGCAAGAAAACACTCTTGCCTCAACCTCCATGGAACATTACCCAGCTTATAAATACAATCTGGGCAATTATAACCATGCCCAAGGTAACAAAATCAGCCAATTTAGCTTCAAACTATATCAAGATCAACATTTAGTCAACCATTTTATCTTAATTTTAACAATTTAATGTCTATTACCAATGACCATTTGGACTATTCCCTTAAAGCCCAAATGCAATTTTGAATTATGTTACTTACTAAGTATCCTAGTTCAGAATCCAAACTACCTTTAGGTCAAGATCAGTCTTGACCATTACACCTAGAATTCCTTCTTTTGTTCAGCACAACTAGGGATGGAGGCCACTCTTCTCCTCCCACAATAAATCTGGTAGATTAGTTTCCTATCCACCAAGCAAGGGAGGTTGTGGTGATTTCTCACTCAATCACTCTATATTTCTACAGCTCCTTTTATCATCTTGATTAGAAAAAACCATGTCCAACAATTCTTGTACCTAGAAACAAAATTTGTTTCTCTATCCCCTTTGAAACCTGAGAGTTGTGCATGCTCTCCCTTTTCACAGAATGGTCACCAGACTCATTCCTCTGGTCGTGAGGAGTTATATACATATACTACGTTTAACCCTTCATTAAATCAGTAATCATTACTTCTATGGATCCTCTCCATTCATTCACATTGTTATTTTAGTTTAAATATGAGTGTTCTTCAATATAATCCCATTCCTGTAGGATCGGTTATCATTTCCCAAGAAATGTTAGGCTTCCTTTGTCACACATTAGCTTGATTCAATGTCATTGGGTAAAATCCCAACTGTATTTTAAATATGCATTCTTCTACTCAAGGAAATTATGCAGATGATTTATGTTTGGCAGTAACATTCTCCACAAGCTCATCTTAGCCTTGGTAACCGAATCTTATGACTGTACAACAACACGTACAATTTCACAGTGAAGTCAACTTCTTTATTTGGGAATATTAGCAACATACAGTGCCAATTTCCAAAACATATATCAACAGTAAAGGATTTCATTCCTCTCTTCAGTAGAGGTTTTCTATGCCTCTTAGGAATGCGGTAAGAGAGGGTGTTACCCCTTAAATTCCTCCAGAAATATTTTCATAAGACTCGTGCATGAGCCCAAGAAAGCCAAGTGTTGTAACAATGCTCTGATACCAATTTGTAACACACCACGACAGGGCATAAAAATTTCGTTATCCTTGAGAAAACAATACCCTCATTAAGGGGTCTCTATTTCATTATGTTCTACCAGGGATTTCCAGCCATGGCCTCCATGCTCCAAACCGAGCTCAGAACTAGAAAATATCCTCTTCTAATTCCTTCAGGTTCTTCCATTCCCCTTATACTTTCATATGATCGTNCACCCCCCCGAAATGACAATTATTCGAAGTTTACAATCTGATGCCATGTGTCCTTGGGCATTTTGACGGTCCTGATTCACTTCGGGACTTCAGCGTTCAGGAGTTTCTACCTCTCCACACTCACTTTCTCTTGAAAGTCTTTCACCCGAAGTTAACAATCTATCAACGTGTGTCTCCCACGAATCAATGACTATAGATCACTTCTGGGCTTCACACTTCAGGATTTTCAAAGTAGACACCAACACAAACCTCCAGAGTGCAATCCTTCTGGAGTGTCAGATCTGTGGACACACATCCCCTACTATCAACAGTAAGGATGAACTTTGGCACTTCGGCCTTCAGGAGTTCTTGCCTCTTACCACATCTTTCCTACGGAGTGACTTTTCTCTGAAGTGGCACGTATTCTGACACCTGTCCTTTGAGATCGATGACTAAGGTGAACTCTGGCCTCTGGGCCTTCGGGGGTTCTCACTTCACACAATCTATTTTTCCTCTGGAGCACTAAACCTCTAAAGCAAAGGATCCAGTGTCACGTGTCTCCTGGCACCAATGGCTAGGATGGACTTTGGCACTTTAGGACTTCAGGAGGTTAACTCACTCCTTGACTTAAATCTCCCAGAGTTGGTCAGTGTCAGGCTGACCACGGCCTAGATCTGACTTTCATAATCTATCCATGTAGACCCCAAGTTGATGGTTCACAACCTCCTCTCAGGGTCTCACTATTGTGCCAATATTGGAAACACCATCACTCGACAAGTGCCTTCCCACGTGCTTTCGATATGATACCCACCTTCCCTCGATCGAACGGTCGAGAGGGGTCCCAAAGGATCCATATATCCACGGTCCATATTACTTCGCTACTTTGTTCTTTGAGGGTTTTGGTGTTACTAAGCCACTATTCTCCCAAAGTGGTTAACATCGAACTAACTACCTCCTAGATCTGACAATCGGGATGGCTCTCACGCATCCTAATATCTAAGGCCCAAATTAACTTCGAGACTTCGGGACTTCAGGGATTTTGCCTCCCTTACGACGAACTCACTCAATTCATTGAACTCATGAAGTCTGGAGTGTTACCACTGGAAGTCACCCTCGGACTGCATCGAAGGTAAGCCCAATACCCATCAGAGTTTTACATCACGCGTTGGTTTTCAAGAGGTCAAATGGGCACAGGCTCAAGACAATATCGTTTTAACTCATAAAACAGGGACCAGCATGTACAAATAGGTGAGGTCTTGATCAACTTCAATCAGTAAGTTGAGATTAAGTGTGAGCAGAGGGAAGGCTTGGTGAGAGAGGTGAACGAGACTATTATAGGCATCAGGCCTTCCAGCAGATCAGAGAGGAAAATCTCAAAGTCAAGAGAAATCTTGAGATCAAACTTCAGACACTGAAATATGGTGCAAGCAACACAGTCACAATAGCAAAATAGTCAAACCTCAATTACCCTGCAACTGCAACAACTCGACTGGATCATCCATGCCCAAGCCATTCAATGTAAGAAGAGAAAAGATAACATAAGAAATTGATTAAAACTTGTGAAGATACTACTATGATCAAACCTACATCACAATAGCATGACTACCCTCAACCGGATCATCCATTCTCGAGTGTTCTAACACAGCTATTACAGACAAATGAAAAGGAAGTTGACTTTCATTAAACAAGAAGTCTCAAATACAGATACATAACCAGAAGAACCAGAGCTTCATTAAAAATTTACAATATGGGAGCCTAGCTCAACCATCGACCTTAACAAAATACTAAAATTGCCTATATATACTCATAAATGTTGCAACCACCGAGAGCGTGATCAGACCTTTGCATTTAAAGCTTTCAATCGGTGTCTACCCTAACAGACTATGCAGGCCTTAGTTATGTGTTTTGCAGGAAAATTCATCCAGAAGGAAACTTTGGATTGTAAGTCTGCACTCACAGTCGTCTTCATCTTGTTTTCTGTTTATGGGGTGAGACAAGGTTTCAACCACCTCCCCTATTTCCATTAACTACCTTCATCGAGATTAGGACGAGGTCTGACACCCATGAAGGTTCCAAGCGGTGCCCATGACTTATTCGATTCAATCTTGGTGCTTCAAGGTCATGCAGATCTTCTTTTGTGACCAATACGGGCATTTTTGGCCTTTGGTGCAGTTCCTCTCCATCACTCCATCCTGCATGCGACCTCGGGCCATGACCTGGGGCTCATATCCAAAGGCACTTCAAGATTTCATCTTTCAGGAGTCTCCACTTCGCACTTCGTGACTTTGGGAACACTGGGCACTCGTCATTCCAAGTCTCCCACAAAGACTTTCTCATCATTTTAGATTTGGTGCCATGCGTCCCTTTGGATCGAATGCCTCCCACTAATTTCGGACTTCGGGACTTCAGTACTTTGACCTTTTGACGAACAACTTTAACAATATTTTGAACTCTTTAATCCTACACTAAATTTCCACCGTTGATCACTCCCAATGAGATCTACAACCCAGATTTAATCTTTGCTCTACCTTTGATCTTGGGTATTTGCTCTGGTGCTAATCTGCATGCAAATTTTGACCTTCCAAAAAATGCACGTCATTGATCGATTCACCTAATGGATCTCCATCATTGAAAGATTAAAACCGCCTTCTGCTTGTGCTTCAAGCCCGAAATGGACTATTGGGAAAGTTGTGCTTTGTGTTCATGGTTGTGGCCTACATGATCAAGGATTCGGATGACTAGTTGTGGGCTATGAAAACAGGGATACCGGGGAAAAATTACAGACTTAGGTAGAAACCACAAACCCACAGGACTCTGACAATTTCATGTGATAACATTTGGCTCTACAAGGGATGGCATGCTCCCTGCGAAATGCCAAGAACAAGTAATTT
Organism: Picea engelmannii; assembly: GCA_009831015.1. NCBI lineage: Eukaryota > Viridiplantae > Streptophyta > Pinopsida > Pinales > Pinaceae > Picea > Picea engelmannii. The sequence goes on along the minus strand of ML779709.1, from coordinate 138,079 downwards.
CAGTGCCTTAGATATTGGATTATCTAGTCATGCTCAAAAAACATCATGCTGAGGATTAAAGGCCGACAAGCACACTATCCTAAAAACAAAAGAAAAATACATGGGCTCCAGGAGGAGCTTATTTATGTACATTCCTAGACTAATTTATTTTTATAAAGCGCTAGGTGAAAGCAAACTTCCACCATAGCCATTCAAGCAGCTACCTATCTACAAACTTGTTTACTCTTTCACTGATCAAATATAAACAGTGCAACTATGATAGAAAAATGATCACGCTTTTCATCTCTCCTCCCAGTGTTGAAGTCAGGATAAATTTAAGTGGCTCCAAGACATGAAGGAAATGCAACTCCATGTACTCCCTTACCGGTTCATAGAGAAAATGACAAAACCCACTGGGATGGTGATAGAAAACATGCTTTGTCTTACAGCTTCTCACACATGGTTGAATGTCTCTAGTAAGCATAGGTGAGCTAACGGCTGATGCAGGTTGGTTGATCCCAGGGGATGGTTTCTCATTTTTAGGCTCTAGGCAGGATATGAACTGCACATTTGGTTCTCCCTCTTCTTCTTCATGACTCTAGCAAGGATCAGAATCATAATCATCATAAACAAGAAACATGGGAAAGCTCTAACCATTGTCTTCTGTAGGCACAGAATGGTGGATTTCCACAAAATGTTATTCCTCAATGTATAAAGGAAAAGGCTCTGTGGTATGCTCTTGGAAATCCTCAAAATCTGAAACATATGATTCCATATGTATAACCATAGGATCATGAATCATGTGATAGAATCCTGGCTACTTTAGAAGACCAGGTTGCTCCTTTGTAAATGCCTCTCTGCTTGCAAATAAAAAACCTCCCTTCTCCTTCGAAAACAACTCTTGATCATCAACAACTGCAATCTCTTTTCCTTTTTTTTGTTCCAACTCTGATTCATAATCACTATCTTCTTTCTCAGAATATGAAACATGATGACAGTCTTCTTCCTTAGCCACATGTAATTTTTCAAGATATGCTTGCATATGAGCCCCCTTGCTAGCCCTGATGTTCTCTTCGACTTCTTCAGCATCTTCAAATAGGTGTCTTAACAATGAATATTTCTTCTCTCTTAGGAGAAGGACCAGCTATGGATGTTGAGCCATGACATAGTACACCATGGCAGCAGTCTATGTGGGTCTGATCTCCATAGGCATACTATGATAAACACTGTAAAACCTCTTGTTGAAGATATCCAAGGCTTCCTCTTCCCCTCTCCTCAAGGCATTAAACTCAAACCAGTATCGATCAAGGGACTTGTTCTCACCCCAACACTTTAAAAATGCATGGCATAGCTCGGTCCAGGAGCCAATAGAACTGGCTTCCAAACATCTAAACCACATGCAAACATCTCTAGACAGGGATTGTGAGAACATCCTCATGGCGACATCATCATGAACAATCTCAAACTGATCGACAAAGCTCTCAAAGGCATCCAGATGCCACTCAGCTGTAATATGATCCTCTTCATAAAACTGAAGAAGATACTCAAAGGAATAACTAGGATAAGGATGAAGGTCATGTGGCAGCCTTAAAGGTTTAAACAAATTATTTCTGATTTTAATTTTAAAAGCAGTGGGTTGATCATGAGGATTAACGAGTTGATGGCAAGGCTCAGCAGGAATAACAAAGGGTAACGAGATTTGAGAAGACTGTGAATTATTTTCAACCTCCTCAAGGCTACAAGGGTGATCAATTTCAAGAGGAGATGCAATACAGATCTCACTTTTATGAATAGGCAGAGGTGAAGACATGAGATCGGTATCTACAACACAAGAAGAGGGCATGTTTTCTTCTTCCAATGATGGATAAATAAAGGAAGTCATATTATCATCTGAATAGACAAAGCAGAGGATAATCCTCTTTATATTTGAAGGGAAAGAGAGAAATGAGTTGATAAACAAGAACAGGATTTCATGAATAAAGATCATAAACTAATACCTGATCTTCCACTTTGGTATGGTCATATTTTTGTCAATAGGATCCTCCCCACTGGAGTCTTTGATAGTGGAGTCGCCAAGTGAAAGTTGCAATCTTCAATGGTTCTGATGTATGATGCACCTTCAGAATCAGAATCTCGTTGTCATTCTTACCCAGGGAAATGTCTTCAATTTGTTCCCCGACAATGGTGCCAGAAATGTTATCATTGGAAGTCACCCTCGGATTTCATTGAAGGTTGTTAGCCTATGGCTTACCTTTACCAATCACTAAGTCTAAATTGTCACCTATATTTGTATTATTCATTTAGGATATTAGTAATATATCCTCAAGTGATGACTAATAAGTTAGTTAAGATTGCCTAGCCTAGTCATCATGCATGATTTTAGGATCTAGAGAAAATCTCTCTATGAGGTGGCATCACCCATTGTACTATAAATATGTAACATTGGAGTGAATAATTTAAGAGTTGGCTAATATGCATTTTCCGCCATTTTGTTCTTCTTATCTGTGTTTTATCAATTGGTATCAAAGCCATGGTGAAAATATGGTGATAATATCAGAGCTGGATTGGGAATAAGTCCCTCACGGGAGTGCCAAGGAACATGGGAGAGTAGAGGCGTGATGTGAAGTAACTGCTCCACATGAACTGTTTAAGTAGCTGATGAAAACAACATATCGTAGGAGGTCTTTTGTTGTATCTACAATCGTGTGAAGCGGAAGCAACCAAGTGAAGTATCAAAGGCTAAGTTGTTGAAGATCCAGAGTTGAGAAACCTGCAGATTCGTGCATAAAGGAGACACGTCATGGAATTTGCATGAGAGAAGCGTCTCACCTGTGCGTGGACAGCTTGTATAACATTGGTGCACCAGCCGGGAATATTTGCTGCCATAGAGGTATCATCTGCATCAGTAAATGGTGCAAATGGACTTGTTGAGAATTTGGTGCAATCTGCATATGAATTTGGTGTGAAGTCGAGCTACAAAAGGACCAGCTAAGGTTAGTGCCATTGATTCAAATTGTGTGATTACATTAAGAACCAACTATTGTGGAACTCAATCCAATAAGCCATTGGGTTCGTTGTGCGATCTGTCTGCTCGACTGTATGATCCTTTGCGCACATGATTCTTGTTGGGAGTCACCTAGCGTGGAGATCTAGAATCTGCCATCATTAGTTCAGCTCAGTCAACTCAGAAGAGTCACGATCCATGCCTTGATCGAATGCTACGCTACTGTTTTGTACATGGATATTTTTCGTTAATCAATGGAGAATAAGGAGTTGAAGTCTATTTTGGCTTAGTTGTAGAGGAAAACAACACCACTCTTCACAACTGTTGTTCAAGGTGAAAGAGTTGATGGGCACTATGACCACTGTGCGTGAAAGATCCTTCCCGGCAGCGAATAGCATCAATCAAGCGTGATGGTTAAGACCAGCGCGGCGCGAACCGAAGGGCATCCCTCCGAAATCATATTGTATAATTATGTACATTTCCACGACGGCCGTGACGTCACAAAACTCAATGCAGGCCGCAATCAAGCAAAGAAAGGCCAGCACCGTCTGTATCGACTCCACCATCACTCTCTCCCCGCTCTTCAACAATTGAATCTTCCCTCCTCGCGGATCTACAGTTTTCCCAGCAAAATCGGATATAAGATTCACCAATGGGGATCTGTGCCTCCAGAAGGGAATCAAATCTGCAAATTCTGCCACGATTTCAGTCCTCATAGTGAATGTCGACCGAGTTGGTCGAGTCTGAGAATTTTAGCACCTTGCAAGAATGGTAAATCGAATTCACACACTAGTTTTTTTTTCCTCCACGATATGTGCGCCCACAAATATGAAATCAAGTTTTTTATTCTCTTAAATGTTTGACTCAAAAATTCTAGCTAATACCAAATCGCGAGATTGTAAATTGTTGGACCAGCCTACGATAAGAAGCAGCCAACGATATTGTGGGAGCACGTGAAGAAGCCAACGATATTGTGCGCAGATTCAAAATCTCTATGACGATACATGGATTCAGTATGCTGTCAGATTGGGTATTGAATGCTTGATAAATGAGTTCTATTTCTATTTCTGTTGAATGGAGCCATGGGTCATTTTTCAACATTAAATCCGGTTGCTGGTCAAAATTCCTATATCTATAGGCATAAAATTCTTTCGTTAGTTTCCTGTGATGTTTTTATGTTCTATTTAGAAAATATGATAATCTTTGTTATTTATGAGTATGAGATTCCTGCGATAATGTTGGGAGATGAAAGCCATAGTCGTAATACTATCATATATTGTCTTTGATGCATGTGATATTATCGTGATATATCTGCATTGTAATATTATCATAATTTCCATTAACGACCACCATACTTGAGAGAGCACCGGTCCTCCTATGCGCTATGACATTTTAGATCTACATATACAGCTCCCATGGAAATCTTTGTTCGCGGCCCTCTTATTCACTCCAAACTGTCAGCTAGGGTTTGTTAGGAGCAATAATAGATGACGAGTTTGAAACCTCGTAAGTCCAATTGGAGAAGATTTGCGGTAAACCAAAGGGCCAATACTGTGTTTATCGAAGTGCATTAGTATATCGTCGATCTAGCATCTAAGCAAATCCAGTGCAGATCTCCAAGCAATGGGAATTGACCCATTTGATTCAGCGAATTTATAGATTGGAATTCTCAGATCGAAGGTGTTATCACTCCAGGAAACTCTCCTAGGTTGTAAGTCAGAGATGTCTGGTAACTTAATATTTTGGTAACTGTTTGCTCAATAATAAGTGTGGGTTTGGATCAAGTCAGAGGACTGAATCATTTCTCACTCAAAACATGCATGAACACATTTAGATGGACAAGGCTTTCAACCACAAATGTTCATAGAGTTTACAAATAAAGGGATGTATGGAGAAATAACTATTATATCAGCAGAATCACATATAAAGAAAATATGAACGGCCAATTACAATAATCACAGGAATACTTGCAAAGTTTAACTTATGAATGCAATGATAAGACGACAGTTATCGGGCATAAACAAGCATAACAGCATGAATATAATATCCAAGTGCAAGTACAGAATAGATAAGAAGATGAAATCTGAACAAGTTATGGCAAAAGAAGCTTGTATTACTCAATATGAAATGAGAAGTTTGAGTACATAATATGAAAAAGTCTCCAAAGTTGAACCTTTAGTTCCTATTCTACCTTTAGCTTTATATCTTTACAATGCAGTTTTGAGATCCTGAAAACATGGATCAAATATGCTAAAAATAGAAAGTCAAAATTTAGTTTGCAAAAGATGTGGAATGATCCCCAAAAATGAGGTCAATCCCAGATTTCATGGTCTTAATCTCTTGTTGAGTAATGGTGCAGTGCAGGATATCCTTCCAAGGCTGAATGATGACTCTCCAAGAGATACAAATTCGAATCTATTGATGTGAGTAAGCATCCTGATTTTCTGCCTTTGTCAAAGATACCCAAAACGTTTGAAACACCTCTTCTTTCCATAATCTATCAAAAATAGCTATTGGATCTGTCTTGACAATTCATCAAATGTCCATTCGAAGAGGTTACAAACCATTCCAACTCAAAAAACTTTGATCTGTGCAAAAACTAGATCATTCTGGAAGTGACAGGCTTTCGGGGGTTAACCTAGAAAGCTCCTGAGTGGATTATCTACCGAAAGCTTTATTTTCAGTGGTTAATGAACAGTCATCCTGTTCTCCTAAACCACCGAAACTTCAGCTTTGAGAAAACTTCAAAATTTTCAAAAATGCTTACCTTGAATCCTTTTTTGATGTTCAAGGTTTTTTGGATGAAGCAACCCTTGTTTGTGCAAATCTGCGAACTTCAACTGGCTGTGTGGAAGGCTCTGGTGTGTCTACCATGGTTGTAGCTAACTTAGCTAGAGTTTCCAAACCAGTTTGCTCCTATGCTGGTGATTGAAACTCTTTTAACTTCAACCTCAGAATTCTAAGTTGTCTATACAGCTTCATGTTCTCCCTGATCAATACCCTGTTCTTGTCTTTGATCTTGTCATGCTTCTCTTTGAGGGTTTGGTTTATTTTGAAAAGCTCTACATTTCTTTCAGCCAAGTCTGTATTATCTTTTTTAATAACTCTTTCCAAGACTTCCATTTCATAGACTTGTCGCAGGAGTTTGTTGATTTTCAGTGACCTAGCTGCTTTAAGCTTACTTGAAGAGGCTTTTGCCACTGGTGGACTGTGTACCTCTGGAAGAGTTGGTGAAGGTAAATTGGAACAATAGTCTACACCTTGTTCAGCCTGTACATTACCCTGTGTCTCTGCTAACTCTTTTTCTGGCTCTGAATCACTATAGGGTAGGTTTAAAGGGTTACTTCCTGTAGCAGGGTCCTTGGACTGCTCACCCTCAAAATGTAGTGTTCTTTTGATTCTTTTCTTCTTAACAGAGGATGATTATATCGGATCTCTTGGTGGTGAGATACCCTTCCTTTTTCTATGACTGCTTTTGGGAGTAATAGTCTTCTTAGTGGCAGCCTTTTTACCCTTCTCCTGTTGTTGACAATCAGTCTGGAATTCATTCCAGAAGAGGAAATAGTTCCAATCTACCTGCTTTTTCTTCAATGACTCTTTGACAATAAGAGTAATGAGTCCTTGATGAGACAATCTACTTGACACCTTAGTGGGCTTGGCCTTGACCTGTTTAGACATTTTCGTGAGGGCTTTGTGCAAGTAAAATGGTAGATTAATTGGATCTCTACCTGTAAAATGGTTTAAAAGATTAAAGTGATAGAACATCACTCTATTGTACCGCCCTTCACATGTTATGTAAACAAATATTTCTTTCAACAAGGACTGCCACTTTGGTTCCAAGTAAGACATTGGAATATCCTTTTTCCAGATCAAATCTTTGTGTACAGACAACAAGTATGACCTAAATTCAATGTTTGAAGGTATGGTAGACTTGAACCAACAGTCTCTTGACCTAGGTAAACCTGTATACTCAGCAATAGCAGCTTCATCAATGATAAACTCCTCCTTTCCTATTTTAGTATACCTCCCATCATAAAAAATGGCAAAAGACTCGGCCACTTGTTGATGAAAATTGGTTAATTTTTCACAATATGAAAATACCCCAGCCTGTTTGAAGAATTTTGCCACCTCCGGGTGAGATTCTAGGTACCAAAATCCATCCACTTTAGACCTCAAAATTAGCCCTGCTTTCGGCATTAGTCAATGCTGATTGTACCTGTGATTATGGAAAACTGAGTGCTAGGGAGACAAAGACTCTAGGATTTAGGATGACAGAGAGTATGACTCATGGAAGAGCAAACGGGACAGGGTGACACAGAGTTCAGATCACCAAGCTCAAACACTAACCAAGTTTAGGCAACAAATTGACTGAGAGCATGCCAAAAAAATTTATTTTTGATGGTATATTCATTTAAGCTGAAACAAGATGGGTTTTGAACTTGTCTGATAAATCGACCTGGCTTAATTGGCTTGAGAGTGATTTGTTGGACTCTAATGGTGCTTGACGATCACCATGGGAAATGGGATTATGATCTCTGGAAACGTGTTTGATTGATGAAATCACGGACTCACAATTATCTCAATAACTCCAGAATTCAAATTGATAATGAATGAGAATTAAATGAAGGATTTAACAGGATCATGATAGATTGTGTACTCATGACTGGAAATGGAGGGAGGCTTCATGACAACATGCATGAATTTTGGTATCATCACCGTGTCTTCATTTTGAAAAGACAAATGTGGTTGAAAGGACAACAGGAACTCAAATTTTTGGATAGATACAATTAGAACGTGCATACCTTCCACTTTAATGAGCTTTCGGTGGTTACATTTCCATCATTGCGCCAATTGACAGTTGGCTCTTGCGAAAGCACAGGCTTTCCATTTTTTCCGTTGAAATGTTTTCAGTGGTTAACCGCATTTTTGCTTTGCCTTCTTAACTACCAGGAACAAAGGCTTTTGGTGGTTAATGAGCGTGTTTCAGGCTCGCCTAAACCACCGAAACCTGAGATTCTGACTTTTGCTTGACCAAACCAAATAAAAAATTTCCTTTGAGCTTATTTACAGAAAACAGACTCTCTAACCTACCTACAAAAATTTAGGAATAAAATTTGGACCACAACCTATCACCTCAAAAGCAAAATTTCCACCAATTTATTTGAGGAGATAACACTGGCTCCTATTGGGGATGAACGCCTCCCTATGAGGTTTCAAGAACCACAGAACCAATGCCTTTCCTAAAAAAGAATAATTAAAAACTATCTGCTAGTGCTTCCATTGGGCATGGAGTTATTCTGTAAAAGTAAAATCTAAAACTAACATTACACTGTCCAGGCTTCACAGCCTTAGACAAAATAGAGTTTTAAAAATCACCCATTTACTGGGCCACCGAACATTTCTTCACCTCCCAGATTTTGCAGCATGAAAGTGTTGTTATTATGTACTTGGGTTATCATGAAAGGACCAGTCCACAAAGAATCGAACTTGTTATGCTTGCCTTTATCCTGTCTAAGAGCATCCCATTTTAGAACCCAGTCACCAACCTAAAAATTATCCACCTTTGCCTTTCTGTCAAAAGTATATTTGATCTTCTTTTGATGAGCCTCTGATCTATCCACTAACTGTTCGCGGGCCTGCTGCAGTTCCACCAAATCAAGCATTCTTCTTACCATATCATTTGACTCAGTTTGTTCTTCCTCAAAGAATCTAGCCACTGGTAAAATTAACTAAACAGGAAAAATGGCATCAGTCCCATAGACCAATTTGAATGGAGAGGTTCCTATGGACTTTTTGATAGGTACTCTATCTGCCCACAGAGAAAATTTCAGTTTAGAATCCAAATTCTTTTTGTTTTCCTCTAACAGTTTTCTGATGATTTTGATTAAGCTCTTATTGGATGATTTGGCCAGGCCATTACCTTGAGGGTAGTAGGGGGTCGAATGTACCAACTGGATGCCCATTTATTTACACATGTCTACTAATGCCTCTGCTTTGAACGTCGTTGCATTATCTGTTACCAGCCTTTTGGGACAACCGAATCTGCTCAAGATATTTTCATAAAGAAAATTCATGACTACCAGGTGAGTAGCATTCCGGGTGGGAATTGCCTCTATCCATTTTGTAAAATAATCTGTAGCTACTAAGATCCACTTATGTTGACCACTAGACAAAGGATTTATCTCACCTATAAAATCTAAACCCCACTATTGAAAAGGGCCATTCACCACTATAGGTCTCAGGGGTAAATATTTTAGCTGTTGTTTTCCCGTAAATCTTTGACATTTGTCACAGGCTTTGACGAAGGCACACACATATGAGAAAAGGAAAGGCCAATAGTATCCAGCCCTCAGGATTTTATGAACAGTGATCTTCCATTAATGATGACCTCCACAAACACTTGAATGAAACTGATGTGTAACTTCCACTGACTCTTCTTTGTCTAAACATCTAAGAAGCAAACCAGCAGGATCTTTCCAATATAACAGATTATTGTAAATGCAAAATTTGATGGGTCTGAGCTTAAGGGCTCGGGCTTGAGTCATACTGAGTTCAGGAAGAACTTCTAGCTTTTGCAAAAAATGTATAATACCTAAGTACCATTCACGAGAAGACAAGTGCTCTGCCACTTGTTGATTGCTATGCTATCCATCCGCTGCCAACTCCGTCTGCAAATTCACTGAATTTTCTCCTATGAAATTTATGTCCAGCAACTCATGATTTTCCTCCGTTAATAGCTTAGCAAGGCCCTGGCCTTTTACCAATTTGGTGGGCTTTACTTCAATGTTGAACTCAATCAACTTTGCAATCCATCTAGCTCTCTTTCCATCAATATCAGGCTGAGTCAAAACATCTTTCATGGAGGGTGAAGGAAAATATGCAATGACTTTTGAGTGGAGGATATAAATTCAGAAGGATTTTAAAGATTTTATGAGAGCATAGGCTTGTTTTTCAATAGGATCACACCTTAGTTCAGCGTCTATGAGTTTTTTACTGAAGAAAGCAACTAGGTGATCCAAATTGTCATCATCTTTATGTAGCAGGACTGTTGCCACTATGTCGTAAGAAGCAAAGGAAAAAACGTAGAAAATCTTACTGTAATCTGGATTGATCAGAGTCGGGGATTCCATGATAGCCTGTTTGATATCCTAAAATGAATTCCTTGCGTTGCTTGTCCATTTTATCTCAGACCCCTTTTTCAGCATACATATTATGTGTTTTACTAACTCGGAAAAATTTGGCACAAATCTTCTAACAAAATTGATCTTACCGAGCAGTGATTGAATATCCTTTTTTGACCTTGTCAAGGACAGCCTCTGAATTGCTTCCACCTGAGCTGGATCAATCTTTACACCTTCTGCTGAGACAATGTGGCCTAAGAGCTTACCTTTCCTGAGAGCAAACTGGGACTTTTTGGGATTCAATGAGATTTTGAACTGCCTGCATTTCAAGAACACTCTTTTTAAATGCTTTAGATGCTCCTCATGACTGCTAGAATAAACTGTGATGTCAACAAGATATATGAGGAAAAACTTGTCCTTTTCTCCCACGAAAGCTATGTCCATGGCCCTTTGAAACGTGGCCTCAGCATTCATTAATCCGAATGGCATCTTGGCATACATAAAAGTACCCCAAGGAGTAGTAAATGCAGTCTTCTCCTGGTCATCGGGATGGACAGAAATCTGGTTATAGCCGGAAAAACCATCTAGGAAAGACATGATAGTAGCCCCTGAAATCCTTTGCAGCAAATGTTCCATTTTAGGTAGGGGATAATTGTCTTTCTTAGAGCATCTATTTAGGTTTCTAAATTCCACACATAACCTGACCTCACCATTTTTCTTTCTCACTATTACTAGATTTGCAATCCATTTGGAGTATCTCAAAGGGATTATGATCTTGGCATCGAGAAGCTTTTTAATTTCTCTTTCAATCATAGGAAAAAGAAGAGGACTTATAGTTCTGAGCTTTTGTTTGAAAGGGATGGTGTCTTTCTCAAGAGGGATCTTGTGTTGAATGATATCGGGGTCATAAGTCTTTAGATCACTATATTTCCAAGAAAAAACATCAGAAAATTCTTTCAAAACGCTGCAATATTCGGACTTCTGATCAGCAGTCAATTCAGAAGATAGATTTATGAATTTAGGCTAGCTTCCACCCCCTATGTTGTGCTCATGAACAGCAGTATCTTTCTCCTTTTTATCTGGCTTGTAGGGAACATCATTGTGATCGAAAAGCTTTTCGAGAGGTACCAAACCTCAAGGTATATAATTGTTAGGTAGCTGAACAATATCATGTTGACCCAATATTTGTTTTAGCTTAGGCTTCTGGGATTCCTCTACATTTAGATTCTGCTGGTCAACATGCATATCAGAAAATTCATCTACCACTTGAAGAAATCTGTTAAGTTCATCATCATCCTCAAAAACTTTCCAGTATTTAATATTGTCGGGCAAAGATGGTCTATATTTGACTTGGATTTCATAACTGAGCCTGGGGGGCATGGGAGGAATAAATGTGTTGGCTAAAATAGCAAGGGAATCGGCAAGCTGATTCATATCCCTGGGTATATAAGAAATCTCAAAAATGGAAAAATAATCTCTTACTTTCCATACCTCATCCCTGTAGGCTTTCAATCTGACATGCTTTGCTTGGAAGGTATTGTTTACCTATTGTATGATGAGATCCACATCTCTGAATACCTTTAAACCTTTGTATCCCCATCTCCTTAGCTGAATTTAATCCCAACAGCAAGGCCTCATACTCTGCTATGTTGTTAGTAGTTCTGAAATTGATCTTAAAAGACAAATATATATTCTCCTTTGAAGGAGAAATCAAAACTACCCCTGCACCTGTTGAATCTTTAGTACTAGCCCCATCAAAATACATGGTCCAAACTGAAACGTTCTTATCATTAGTTTGCTATTCGATAGGCTTCACAAGCTGCATAGGAGTTGATTGAGAATCATCTATTTGAAAAATGCACGAGCTAAAATCTGTATCCACAGCATAAATAGGATGATTTACAGAATTTTTTGCATCGCTAATGATGTAGGCAAGTTGATTCTCTCTGTAAAGTATTTTTAGTTCTCCTCCAAACACCGAAATCATAGCATACAAAAGATCCATCTACAAGGAACCTCCTAACCTTTTTCCCCATGGACGAGACAAGAGGAGCCCAAACTTAGGTGGGATATCAGCAACCACCACATCCATTACCATGCTTCTCATTGGCAATTGGGCAAGGTTTATAACAAGGTCTTTTATGAGGCCAAGGCATCTAACTTTCCTAGAATCAAAAGAGAAGAGATCATGATATGGTTTGGTGACCTCAAGCCCAAACTCATCCATCACTGCTTTGGGAATAAGATTATGTGATGCCCCGGAATCAAGCAAGCAATTGTAGAGGATCTTATCATGGATATTTAGGGATATATAAAATGGTGGACAAGAATCATCTTGATGTTCTATCATAGGCCCTATAGTTACTGTTGGATTGTCATATTGTAGGTTAAAAAAATTAGAAGATGAAGAGTATTTGTCTCAAGGGACTTCAGGATGGCTGACTTAAAGATATCATTCTTCATGAGTTCAGTTAATGGCATAGGTATCTTTACTTTCTAAATTTCTGATTCGAAATTAAAAGAGAAAGATGATTTATCAGAAGCCTTTACCTCGTTGGAAGGAGCTTTGAGAATGACTTGCTCCTTGGCTAGGGGTTTTGTTTGCTTCTATTGTTGTTTTGTAGGAGAGGAGGTTTGTTTTACATAAGCAGCAGTCTGCTTGGCAGCAACTTCTTTACTCTTCACCGGAGTAGCAACTTCTTTGTTCTTCGCAGGAGCAGTGAGCAATGGTTTTGGGACAACATTCTTGGATCTTAAATTATAACCTTTCTGATCATCTATCAAGTAGACAAATGATTCGATACTTGCCTCCTGAATTTGCTAGTCCATCAGGGCTTCTTCATAATCTACTTGTGTCAAAAAGGAAGAATTATTTTTGTCACCAAAACAATTTATTTCATCTGCATCTTTGACTTCATCATGAGATGGTTGTTGTTCTTCTTCTAACATTTCATTTTGAAAAGGTGGTCTGATTCTCTGATCATCAGCTGTATTCCTGTCTCTCTGAAAGATATGGACTTGTGGATTGTTCCTTCTGTAAGGGAAAGCATTCGGATTTCTCAGGGAAAAAGTATTTGGCTCTTTTGTCCTTGTTGGTTGTTGATTCTGGATCTTTAATTTTGACATTTCAGATGTCAAGTTGTCCAACATCTTTTCCATCTTTTCCATTTTACTATTAGAAGAAGAAGAGGGCTCAACAGCAGACTTCTTTCTCTCAACCTTTCCTTTGAGCTTCTGAGATGCTGTAATTTTTTATTCAACCTCGAGGGTGGCATCTTACATTAAAGCAAGTGTGGCTAATATTCTTTCTCTGAGGATTAGACAAAAATCTGGATCAAAGGCAGCAGAGAATGTGTTCTTTGTCGATGCGTCACTTGGTTTGATCTCTGTAGGGATCTTGCCAAACATTCTATTAAACCTTTTGATGAAGTCTGAGACCGACTCTCCATCTTCTCTCCTTAAATTTCCAAACTCATAGATGTAATATAGAAGATCTCTTCTTTCTCCCCAGTGTTTTAAGAATACCTCATCTAATTGTTCAATACCTATGACTAAATTTTCCGGTAGCTCTTTGAACCATTTCCAGGCTTGGACATCCAAACTCTGAACAAAAACTCTGGTCCACACATCTTCTTTTGAAATGTTAATATTTTCAGCATAAGCATAAAAAGCTTCAATATGTTCTTCAGCAGTATAATCCCCCGCTCTGATAAACTTTGGCATATATTTCTGATAATCTCTAGTTGGCATAGAAGATAAAGGATTGGGCAATACAAGTGGAGCATACCTATTTGCCAAAATCTGTTCCATCTTGGTTAAAGGGGCAGCCATGGCAGTCTTGGGGGTTGATACAGAAGAAGAATTTACAGGAGATGAAGGTGGAGATGGGATGACTGAGTTAAAATAAAATGGTTGTCTCACTTCACTTTGAACAAAATTTTCAGGAATGGGTGAAAAATAAGAGGCCTTATAAAACTGACCGAGCAACAAGGCTAAACTTTTTTCTCTCTTAGAGGACAGATCATGTAAAATATCTTCAAGAACAGGCAGATTAGTATGAGTGTAGAAAACACCTTCTGTAGGTTTGGTGGGTGAGGAATTCAAAGAAGATGAAGAAGAGGTTTCCGTTTGCTAAGAGGACCCTGTAATTATCTCTTTAAGATGGGATGAAATATCATGCTCAAGAACAACGTCAGTAACATTAGAAGAAAGTGAAGGTTCCTCTACCTTCAATATTTGAGATAAATTTTCAATTTCCTGAGAACTATGAGTTTCAGCAGCAGGGGATTCAACTAGAGGCCTTTTAGATATGAAAGAAGAAGTGTCAGTTTGAATACCTGAATTTAATATCTTTGCATATCCAGAAGCTTGTCTTTGTAAAGATTTTCCCTTACTAATGATCTTCTCGGGGTCAGGAAATAGTGTTATCAGTGGGCCTTCTTGGTTCGCCCTAGTGTGAGCTCTTTTTGGAGCCACTTCATTTCAATGGAGTCGCCAAATAGATAATTACAACCCAAATGATGTCCAGACTTTGTCTATCATCAAAGATGGATCTATGTCATCTCCCAAGGAATCTGAGCTTCGATCTCCTCTCCCCGGCAGCGGCGCCAATTTGTTATCACTCCAGTAAACTCTCCTAGGCTGTAAGTCAGAGATGCCTAGTAAATTAATCTTTTGGCAATTGTTTTCTCAATAATAAGTGTGGGTTTGGATCAAGTCATAGGACTGAATCATTTCTCACTCAAAACATGCATGAACACATTTAGATGGACAAGGCTTTCAACCACAAATGTTCAGAGAGTTTACAAATAAAGGGATGTATGGAGAAATAACTATTATATCAGCAGAATCACATATAAAGCATATATGAATGGCCAATTACAATAATCATAGGAATACTTGCAAAGTTTAACTTATGAATGCAATGATAAGACGACAGTTATCGGGCATAAACAAGCATAACAGCATGAATATAATATCCAGGTGCAAGTACAGAATAGATAAGAAGATGAAATATGAACAAGTTATGGAAAAATAAGCTTGTATTACTCAATATGAAATTGAGAAGTTTGATTACATAATATGAAAAAGTCTCCAAAGTCGAACCTTTAGTTCCTATTCTACCTTTAGCTTTATAGCTTTACAATGCAGTTTTGAGATCCTGAAAACATGGATCAAATATGCTAAAGATAGAAAGTCAAAATTTAGTTTGCAAAAGATGTGGAATGATCCCCAAAAATGAGGTCAATCCCAAATTTCATGGTCTTAATCTCTTGTTGAGTAATGGTGCAGTTCAAGATAGCCTTCCAAGGCTGAATGATGACTCTCCAAGAGATACAAATTTGAATCTATTGATGTGAGTAAGCATCCTGATTTTCTACCTTTGTCAAAGATACCCAAAACATTTGAAACACCTCTTCTTTCCATAATATATCAAAACTAGCTATTGGATTTGTCTTGACAATTCATCAAATGTCCATTCGAAGAGGTTTCAAACCATTCCAACTCAAAAAACTTCGATATGTGCAAAAACTAGATCATTCTGGAAGTGACAGGCTTTCGGGGGTTAACCTAGAAAGCTCCTGAGTGGATTATCTACCGAAAGCTCTGTTTTCGGTGGTTAATGAACAGTCATCCTGTTCGCCTAAACCACTGAAACTTCAGCTTTGAGAAAACTTCAAAATTTGCAAAAATGCTTACCTTGAATCCTTTTTTGATGTTCAAGGTTTTTTGGATGAGGCAGCCCTCATTCGTGCAGATCTGCGAACTTCAACTAACTGTGTGGAAGGCTCTGGTGTGTCTACCATGGTTGTAACTAAGTTAGCTAGAGTTTCCAAACTAGTTTTCTCCTGTGCTGGTGATTGAAACTCTTTTAACTTCAACCTCAGAATTCTAAGTTGTCTATACAGCTTCATGTTCTCCCTGATCAATACCCTATTCTTGTCATTGATCTTGTCATGCTTCTCTTTGAGGGTTTGGATTATTTTGAAAAGCTTTGCATTTCTTTCAGTCAAGTCTATATTAGGTTTTTTAATAACTCTTTCCAAGACTTCCATTTCATAGACTTGTCGCAGGAGTTTGTTGATTTTTCGTGACCTAGTTGCTTTAGGCTTACTTGAAAAGGCTTTTTCCACTGGTGGACTGTGTGCCTCTGGAGGATTTGGTGAAGGTAAATTGGAACAATAGTCTGACCTTGTTCAGCCTGTACATTACCCTGTGTCTCTGCTAACTCTTGTTCTGGCTCTGAATCACTATAGGGTAGGTTTAAAGGGTTACTTCCTGTAGCAGGGTCCTTGGACTGCTCAACCTCAAACTGTAGTTTTATTTTGATTCTTTTATTCTTAACAAAGGATGATTCTATCGGATCTCTTGGTGGTGAGATACCCTTCCTTTTTCTATGACTTCTTTTGGGAGTAATATTCTTCTTAATGGCAGCCTTTTTACCCTTCTCATGTTGTTGACAATCAGTCTGGAATTCATTCCATAAGAGGAAATAGTTCCAATCTACCTGCATTTTCTTCAATGACTCTTTGACAATAAGAGTAATGAGTCCTTGATGAGACAATCTGCTTGCCACCTTAGTGGGCTTGGCCTTGACCTGTTTAGACATTTTCGTGAGGGCTTTGTGCCAGTAAAATGGTAGATTAATTGGATCTCTACCTGTAAAATGGTTTAAAATATTAAAGTGATAGAACATCACTCTATTGTATCGCCCTTCACATGTTATGTAAAAAAATATTTCTTTCAACAAGGACTACCACTTTGGTTCCATGTAAGACATTGGAATATCCTTTTTCCAGATCAAATCTTTGTGTACAGGCAGCAAGGATGACCTAAATTCGATGTTTGAAGGTATGGTAGACTTGAACCAACAGTCTTCTAACCTAGCTAAACCTGTATACTCAACAATGGCAGCTTCATCAATGATAAACTCCTCCTTTCCTATTTTAGCAGACCTCCCATCATAAGAAATTGCAAAAGACTCGGCCACTTGTTGATGAAAATTGGTTAATTTTTCACAATATGAAAATACCCCAGCCTGTTTGAAGAATTCTGCCACCTCCGGGTGAGCTTCTAGGTACCAAACTCCATCCACTTCAGACCTTAGAACTGGCCCTGCTTTCGGCATTAGTCAATGCTGACTGTACCTGCGATTATGGAAAAATGACTTCCAGGGAGACAAAGACTCTAGGATTTAGGATGACAGAGAGTATGACTCATGGAAGAGCAAATGGGACAGGGTGACACAGAGTTCGGATCACCAAGCTCAAACACTAACCAAGTTTAGGCAACAAATTGACTGAGAGCATGCCGAAATTTTTTATTTTCGGTGGTATATTCATTTAAACTGAAACAAGATGGGTTTTGAACTTGCCTGATAAATCGACCTGGATTAATTGGCTTGAGAACGATTTGTTGGACTCTAATGGTGCTTGACGATCACCATGGGAAATGGGATTATGATCTCTGGAAATGCGTTTGATTGATGAAATCATGGACTCACAATTATCTCAATAACTCCATAATTCAAATTGATAATGAATGAGGATTAAATGAGGGATTTAACAGGATCATGATAGATTGTGTACTCGTGACTAGAAATGGAGGGAGGCTTTGTGACAACATGCATGAATTTATGTATCATCGTTGTGTCTTCATTTTGAAAAGACAAATGTGGTTGAAAGGACAACAGGAACTCATATTTTCGAATAGATACAATTAGAACATGCATACCTTCCACCTTCATGAGCTTTCAGCGGTTACGTTTCCATCATTGCGCCAACTGACAGCTGGCTCGTGCGAAAGCACGGGCTTTCCATTTTTCCCGTTGAAATGTTTTCGGTGGTTAACCGCATTTTTTTTTTCCTTCTTAACTACCGGGAACAAAGGCTTTTGGTGGTTAATGAGCGCGTTTCAGGCTCGCCTAAACCACTGAAACTTGATATTTTGACTTTTGCTTGAACAAACCAAATCAAAAATTTCTTTTGAGCTTATTTACAGAAAACGGACTCTCTAACCTACCTACAAAAATTTAGGAATAAAATTTGGACCACAAGTTATCACCTCAAAAGAAAATTTTCCACCAATTTATTTGAGGAGATAACAGAAGGTAGCCTAAAAATTAAATGAGATTCCTATTGTTGTTCTCAAAGAAAAATAGGTGCAGATCAAGGAAAATTGCAGATCAATTTTTTTTTTGATTAAGTCTCTCTGGTAGACAGCAGATGGTGACTATTCCTCTACACATGAAGTGCCAACTCAATCTCTTATAGTTGTTGTGGTTATTTTCTCATTGGATCTAAGTCTCCTCACAAGTTGGATGATCTTTGTTTTGCATGTTAAGTGGCGCGGTTTTCAAATTTGGGCGGATTGTTTCCTAGTAAAAGTATGAAAATAAAATCCTTTTTATTTCAAGAATTTAAAGAGAAACATATTATGCATATAAGACAAGTTTATGCTTGAAAGAGAGTTTGGAACATTTGTAATCCTCTCTTTGAATATCCTTGCGATATCAAGAAAGAGATTAGGATGACTGCATTGTGTTTTGGCACACTATTGTGATCACAAGGAAATCCATAATAAAATAGATTATTTTTGCTCGTGTCCTAGATCTGCCTGAAATTGAATAAGGGGATCTTAGGTACACTTTGTATTGTGTGCAATGGTGAATGATTCTTTGAATGTTTTCATGGTGTTTTGTGTCTAGTTTTGACACTACGCTTATCGTACAACTATACACACATGAAATCTGCATCAAGCAAGAAAATTCAAGCATAATTCATGTTATTCAAACACAATGTTACTCATGAACATGCATTCAAGCAAAAGTAATGCAAATCAAGCATCAACAAAAAATACTAAAGAAAGAAACAAGTCAATCTCATAAGCAAAGGAGAACTGGACTCAAAAGCATCGACAACACATTCAAAGAGTAATTCAACTTCAGAATCAAAATTTATTATAACTGGCAATTTGTCCTTTTGTAAGTTTACTTGTCTTTTTTGAAATCAATTTGAGTTGAATTGAATTTGTCATAAGGTGCATTTTCAGTTGAGCCTGACACCCAAGAGTCATTTTGAGTCATAGGATGAGTACTTGAAACTCAAATCATTGTAAACATCATGTCTTTGGGATGCATTTCCAGTGGTAACCGACATTCTCAACTTTCTGGAAACAAGTTTAAGCAAGCAAGCGTGAAGTAAAAGCGAGCGATTCAAGTGAACGAGTTGCAAATAAACCTTCTTCTGTCGAGTCAAATTGTAATCAGTATCTACCTTCACAAGATGACCTCATTTAGTGTTTTTGAAATGGCGTGAAGTCAAGAATTATTAGAGTTATTGAACACTCTAATAAACACCATTGAAGACAACACAATGACATTGAACAAAGCAACTCTTCAATCAATGCTAACTTGTTTGCAAGTGACGCAAGCTAAAGTTAGACTTCTTCAAGCACAATCCCAACTTTTGACTGATGAAATTAGGGATCTCAAAAATCAACATCCAGTGAAGTGTTCTAAACTAGTTTTTGTTCAGCACAATCCTCTCTATAATGATGTAGATGATGTTGATGTTGATGTTTTCTATAAACAATCGGTGAAGGAACAACACAATGATACAACTTCAGAATCAGTTTCAGACGAAGTTGAATCTATTCATGAACCTACATTTCAGTTTTCTTTTGATTTCAGTGAAGAAAACCTTTCAATGATGCATCAACATGCAATAAATCCACTTCCACAGATTTCAAAGCAACAGGTTCATAATACTCTTTCCAAGCCCATCATCGGACCTTGGGAATAAATCATCTACAACAAGAATAGAACAGGACTTGGATATGACAAGAAAGTTACCTTTCATATTCCTAATTATTCCATACCAATCAAGTTCCAAAGTGTTAGATTCCTTCAAGAAGCTTCAACTTCACCTGTTCAAGTTCAGCATCAGAGTGATAAGTGTCAACATTGTAATCGAGTTGGTCACAAGGAGAATCAATGTTTTGATCTCCATCCTTGCTAGCATTGTGGCAAGCATAACCATTCTTTAGACAGATGTTCAACACTGAAGAAACCTGCAAGATTGAAGATTCACTATGAGTGGATTGATCCTTGGAAATGGTCATCAACAACCAAGCGATTATATAAGTCTTACCCTAGAATTCAATCTCCAGTAAAGACCAATGTTTTAGCACAAAACTTTTTCGTAGCTCACATAAGTGATCCCCTTATGGCGTAGCTTTCAAGCATGGCCCTCACGGGATGAGATAACATGTGGTTTTTTCTGCATGCCCACTTTGGGTTGTACTCAAATGGAAGAAGTATGGTACTCTCTTGAGCCTAGAAGGGGGGAGTACAATGATGAAACTCTCATACACCTTAAGGGGGGGAGTTCAAAATTCCAGTGAAGATGGTTCATGAAACCACTTGTGGTCTCTCCTTTCAGCTGACAAAGGGGGGAATTGATGATGGAATTGAAGATGGTTGTCAGACAGAAAGTTTCGACAACAACAAACATCAAGTATGCTAGATGGGAATGAAATTTTCCAAATGGGAAACTGCGGTCTGTAGATGACAGACTTCAGTAGAATTATGGTTCAATAAGTTTAAGTTGAATCATACAGATTTTGATTTTGAGAGAAATGATGTGAACATTTGGTTCACATAGATGGTCATTTGACCTAGCAGAGGACAAGAGGATCCTTCTGCATTGTATCTTGGCATTTGATTGAGTTGTCAGGCATTTTCAGGGATGTGTCAGACTAGAAGTTGATTCACTTCTCTTGGTTTTCTCTCATCGGATTGGAGTTTACATTAAGTAAACAATTTGCATGCATCCTGGCTCACATGATTACATTGTGATATTTTCCAAAGATAGCAGGATTTGATAGGATTATGGTTCAATGACTTGCAATTGAATCATACACATGATACATTGGGATGTTGTTGGACACCTAAAAGTGTCAAGATTGGTTAGTGGTTATCCAAAAACCATCAGATACATGGTGTCAATTGGTTAGTGGTTATCCCAAACCACAGATTTAGAGAGCACTTTCAATGATACACAGATAGTAGAGTGGTGATACTACATGTTCACCAATTAGCAGAATACATCAAATTCTTCTAGCTAAAATACTTGGCAAAATGATCAAATTGTTAAGCAATTAGGGAATTTTCAGATATTGCAGTTGTTCACTTCCATATCTCATCTCTCTTCCAGTTCATTTCAAATGAACATGTTCAACATCCAAATTGGCGGTTTTTCAGGCAGTTCTTCATTGAGGCTCAGCATAGGATTTTCAGTATGAAGACTTGGAATTGATACAATTTTATGCTTTATTTCTGGTATTATTGATCGGACTTGTGATTGAGGGGGGGATTGTTAGCCTATGGCTTACCTTTACCAATCACTAAGTCTAAATTGTCACCTATATTTGTATTATTCATTTAGGATATTAGTAATATATCCTCAAGTGATGACTAATAAGTTAGTTAAGATTGCCTAGCCTAGTCATCATGCATCATTTTAGGATCTAGAGAAAATCTCTCTATGAGGTGGCATCACCCATTGTACTATAAATATGTAACATTGGAGTGAATAATTTAAGGGTTGGCTAATATGCCTTTTCTGCCATTTTGTTCTTCTTGTCTGTATTTTATCAAAGGTAATCCCAGTACCCATCATAGTTTTACGTCACGGGTTGGTTTTAAAGAGGTCAAATGGGTGCAGTCTCAAGACAATGTCGTTTTAACTCAAAAAATATGGATTGGTATGTACAAACAGGTGAGGTATTGATCAACTTCAGTCAGTAAGTTGATCTTAAGTGTGAGCAGATGGAAGACTTGGTGAGAGAGGTGAACGAGACTACTATAGGCATCAGGCCTTCCAGCATCTCGGAGAGGAAAATCTCAAACTCAAGAGCAATCTTGAGATCAAACTTCAAACACTTAAATATGGTGCAAGCAACACAGTCATTCTGAAGCAAGAGGATTTCTTATTTCGGGAGTCTCCACTTCGCACTTCATGACTTCGGGAAAATTGTGCACTTGTCATTCCAAGTATCCCATAGAAACTTTCTCTGCATTTCAGATCTGGTGCTATGCATCCCTCTGGATCGAACGAATCCCACTAATTTCGAACTCCGGGACTTCAGTACTTCGACCTTTTGACGAACAAATTTAACAATATTCTGAAATCCCGACTCTTGTGCTAAATTTCCATCGTTGATCTCTCCCAATGAGATCTACGACCCAGATTTAATCTTTGATCTACCTTTGATCTTAGGCATTTTCTCCTACGCTAATCTGCGCCCAACTTTTGACCTTCCGAAAAATGCACGTCGTCGATCGATTTGCTTGATGGATCTCCATCGTTGAAAGATTAAAATTGCCTTTTGCTTGTGCTTCAAGCCCGAAATGGACTGTTGGGAAAGTTGTGCTTTGTGTCCATGGCTGCGGCCTACATGATCGAGGATTCAAACAACTAGTTGTGGGCTGGGAAAAGAGGGAGACCGGGGCAAAATTACAGACTTAGGTAGAAACCAAAAACCCACATGACCCTGACAAGTTCATGTGATAACACGAAGGACTCAAGGGGTTAACTCTCATGCTCTTTCTCATATTCATCAGTCACAACAAACCTTGGCTCTTCCCGAATAGATCTCGTTCATTCGTCTTCCATACAAAGGAACTTTCCCTTTCGATACTTCAATCTCGCTATCCTTCCTGAGCTTTGTTAGCTCTAAAAGTCTTAAGAGCTTTGCGCTCTTTCTCTTGAACTTAACACTTAGAATAATTCTTTCGTGCACCCCTTACGCTCATTCATCGACTCTAGAACTTAAGTGGTTCTCAGTCTCTGCCTTCCTCGCAGAGAGACTATGCATACGTGCACTATCTCTCCTGAGCTTTAACATACTCCTTCCTCCAAGGGACTTAGAACGACTAGGAGTGTTGACATGCATATGTGAAATTGTGCCCAAGGTCAAAGAGAACGATAGCATCCCCTTTCTAGATGTTCTTATCAAAAGGAAAAGTAATGGGGATCTAGGACATGTAGTGTATATAAAGAAGACCCACATTGAGAACTATCTCCACACAAATTCCCATCACCACCCCAACCAGAATCTAGGTTTCCTGAAAACTTTAGCCACTAGATCCATAAGAATATCTGATAAAACACACCTAGATAAAGAAACAGATCACCTTACCAAGACTTTTAAGAACATAGGTTATAAACACAAAGACATTAAGAATGCAATAAACAAAGCCCTAGAAAAAACCTGTGATAATCCCAATGCCCCTAAAGACCAGAACCCTAATAGAAGTGCTTACCTTCCTTACATCCAAGGAGTGACCGACAGGATTTCAAGATTCCTCAGCAAAAAAGAGATTAAGACCTCCTTGAAACCACTTGAAACAATCAAACAGAGTATGAGATCCGTCAAAGACAAACTCGACCCTCACAATGGAAAAGGAATATACAAAATAGAGTGCTCATGCGGTAAATGCTACATCGGTGAAACTAGTCGCTCCTTCCAGGTTAGGATAAAAGAGCTTGGAGCTGACATTAAGAATGAACGCATCTGCACCTCTGCCCTAGCTGAACACTCCCTTAAAACAAGACACCATGTTCGCCTAGAAGACACCAAAATCCTCGCCCAAGAAAATCACCTCTTCAAATGACATATTAGAGAAGCTATTGAAATCTGAAAACATCCTAGTAACCTAAACAAAGACAGTGGGTTAGAACTAAGCGAAAATTGGCTCCCTTTGATCCAAAAAAAAAAAAAAAATCATTGGTAATTTTTATACAATACTATAAATTAATTTATTCATTAAAACCCCTCTTGATCATGCTTATGAATAGAAGCTCATATTTTTAACATTAAATATTAATATTAAAAATCTAAGACAACTTAATAAACTCTTAAATAACTTAATTCCTATTATGAACATAATTGATTAATATTTAAAATCAACCTTGAATTAATAAACATTTAGAATATAGAATAACATAAGGGCAAACCCTAATAACTTAACAATTTAATTAATACCTAAAATTAACCCCTAGTTAATTAAAATGAAGACATAAACATTAATTTAATAATAATAATTACAATAAAGACAAAAACATTAAATTAATAATAATTCATTATAAACCTTAAAACTAAAAGAACCAAAATAAGAAACCCTAATATTAACTCAAACAAACAATTAATTCATTAAATATTTAGTTTATACCTCGACCTTAGATTAGTTAGAATATACCTCAACCCTAAAATAACTTAAATAATTCACTTAATACCTAATAACTAAACCCTAGAACATGAATAAATATTAAAACCTTAAATTAATAATAAATTATTATAAACCTTAAGCCACCACAGGGCTCAAGCATTTAAGAGTACAATTCATGTCCGAACCATATAATTTCTTACTTTCCCAATTACACAATCAAGAAGAAATAAAAGGAATACATTATAACCACTAAGCAATCATTCACATCCCTGAAAACATTCACAGTATATCCAATTTTATTACACAGTTACAGCTCAATTACACAAGGTAAGAGAATACTTATCTATTACAAGTTGCAGCCAACTAATTGATTGTGGGTGTGTGCCTTTTCCACCCAACCATAGGCTCGGAGGCATTCATTCTTAGCACTCTGGCCACCCCTGTGCCAAGCCATGATATCACTAGGGAACTATGTCATCTCTCAGAGACCTTCTCTCTGTCACAGTATCCCTACGAGGTTTATCATATGCTTCCTCAGCATCAAGCTCGTGTTTTGGGTCCTTCAGGTCATGTTCTCTACACCTCCTTTTGGTTTGTGCATCTCCTTTCGAGCTTGTGCTCTCGTCTCCTATCTCTTTTCTTACCATTCCCCTGTATGTATCTTACCTTCCTTCTTCAGGAAGGTTTCTGACCTATCATGTTCCTTCTGTCAGAAGGAAGCTCGGGTTTGCAGGTCTCTGTGGTATTTCGAGTTGATAGCCCATGTTTCCATTCATGGGGGTGGTTGATTGTTCAACCATTAGTCCTTTCCTTCATTAACTGATTCTTTCCTCTAAGATATCATGGCTCGTACTTCAAGTCTTCACCCCCCAACAGTTAGTTATGGGAAATTTAACAATAATACATTTACATTGTCTACTTGCCTTAGCATGGTAATCTTATTTAATGAGTAATTATAAGATGGGGGAAACAGGGGTGTTACATAACATCTCATATCTCTTTATCTATCTCAATATCTTTAGGGCACCATCATTTTCAGCTCATCAAGACCTTTCCAATGACTGCAATTATGCTATATTTTGAGTCTAGGGTCATAGGTTATGACCTCCTATGGTGTCTTGAGCTCACAAGAACAACATCCAACACATTGTCATATGGTATACACATCGAACTTCTTCACTCATGCCCTCTAGTGGAGCGACATCGTGGCACCAATGTATCGCTTGCCCCAATTCACCATTGTGGATATTTTGTCAACATAAGCCTATCATTGTCGTCAAACTTTGTTTCAGTGAAATACCAACTACCCATTCTAATTATTCTGACAACGATTCACCTATCGACCCTTTTTCCAGATTCAATGGTATTTAGGATAATCATCCTACGATCTTGGTTGAATCGACAAATCTAACATTTCCACAAGTTAATGCTCATCCTTTATTTTATATTCATTAAAATAATTAAGGAGGGCGGGGGGGGGTTGAGCCTTCAGCAGTTTGATGATCGATATTAAAACTTCACCCCATGTCGACCAATGGTTCATATTTCATATCCTTTTCTTCAACGTTGGTACTCCTGACTAGCACCCTACAAGTTTGGTACCTAAGCCTAACGATAACGTCGAAGAATCAAGGGTCCAAATATCGATGTTACATATATGACGATATTGACGGTTATCAACGGTCTCAACCTATTTCTTCGTCGCCACTCTATAGGTAACATTTAACTTAGCACCCCCCCTTTACTTCCGAAAATGATGCCTCAGGAATCAACAATCTATAACCACTGGCCTATAGATCTAACGGCCATCTCTAAAATGAAGTCTCAAAGAACCTTCTTTCCAAATGGGACCCACTTTAATCCCATTGACCAATATTCTAGCAACATTTGTCACCATTGTTACACATGGATTGTCAAGTAGGCAAATTGTGTCATCATGACATCATCATCCTCTTTCACAACCTAAGTGTGATCTTCCAGAGATTGATGATGGAGGACATGCTTATTTTAAACACATATCGATGGTTCTCATCAATCCTAGTGCCACTACATTATCGACATTTCCTGGCAAAACTTTCCTTTCCCACTTTCGATCATCAATGGCGATACGTGTAACATCGACGATGTAGATCTCTTTGTGTCATCTTTGATCAAATCAATGATTGTCATTCTATCTTTGACCTTTATCGTTGTCACTGAAATTTTGCAAGTTTTAGCTCTCGATCATTCCCAATGATAAACCTTTGTCGATAAAGCGTTGAGATTCACTCATCCCACCCAATCGACGGTTGTAATTTCCTTCAGCGCATCTCACTATTTCTCGACTAGTTAGTCCACAAGTTGGGACTTAGTCATTTCTTTGTGTTCTATTGGGATCTATTCGGGTATTCCAAGGTCTACTAGCATTCTCTTTCGATGACTAGTCTCTCATCTTCATGAACGTGTAAGGCCTTATAGATCTTACAAGAGCTCTTCAACAAATTGGGGTTCTTCTCAGGGTTTGGGGTCCTTCCTTCCTCACAGAGGATTTCTTGGGTTACATATCACCCCATCATTGGCTGAATGATGTTTTTGTCCATATCCTACAAACTTTCCTCTAAAAACTCAAGGTCTTCGAGGATACAACAGTCTACACCCTTTCGGTTTTACAATTTGACACATAATTTAAATGTTATAGTGTTATAATAAAATTCTTAGAGATTCTTCATAATCATTTGTAAACAATTATATTTCCCATTGCATCAGATATTTACATGCATATGTCATTCATAATGAATTTTAATAGGCTAAGTTAAAAACTTATCTGATAAATAAATTCCCAACACCAAATGACTAAGTGATGACGTCTTTCCTCCCAACCTTAGGCCTTACTTGATCCGAAAAGATCTTTTACACGACTATGGTTGAGTTATTATTCATGTATTTATTAACCAATTAGGAAGCTTCAAGAAAGAGGAATAATTATAGAATAAATGTGACATCCATATAACCATGTACATAACTGAAATGAAGCATAAAACAACAGCAAACCATAACACCAATGTGATAACGAAGTTCGGCAATCTCGCCTACGTCTCTGGGCCTTATCTCAGTGGGATTTGCTTATTTATGTTCAAAGATTTAAAATTACATCATGATAGTTCCAAAAGGTTACAAAAATGAGTTGGTCATGTTCTACCATATCTCATGAACCCATCAAAACTGACGGCACCCAAATCGGATGAACGAGGATCCCAGAAATGGTCTGCAAAGGTGCGCTCTTCAATAGCTTCCTTGCATGACAATGGCTTTGGCTCAACAATATGGTAACATAAACTTGTTCTGAACCACTTCCCATGGCCTCAATAAGGCCTATTTTATATATATCTAAATTTTGTAACCATCTCCCAACTTTTTCCCAACATCTGGCCTCAAAAAAGGCCCAATATCTCCCAAAAATGGGCAAAATCCCCCAAATTTGTTGAGAAAATCAATAATAATCATTATTATAAGGTTAATAAACCCACTTTGCAATAATATAGGGTGCATCCCCCTAGTGCGTTGGCCCCTGGTCCTATGGGTGCGCCCCACGTGACCTTGCATTGGCACTGATCTGTTAGCTCCCCCCTGGATTCCCGGCTCTTAGTCTCGTGTGTGGCCATGTGCCCACGTTTTTATCCCTTTGCGCGTTGTTTAGTTAGGCCCCCCTAAATTCAGCATATGGTTAGGCCCTTGGTTGGTGGTCTAGCCCGACTGACCGAGGCCTAAAACCTACCTCTACACCAAGAACCCACGGTGTATACAATCCCATAGGATCAGAGCTGAAACAACACAAACCACATGCCAACGTAACTCTTACGTTGGGTCATATGGAGGAGTAAGCTTGCAAATCCCAGAACTGGGGCTAGTTTCCAAAACATTCACGCCATAACACAACGATGGTTCATATGACTAGACTCACGACTGGGGGCTGGAGCTAGGCCCCAGCCCTTCCCCCGTCCAAAATTACCCACAAGCATATTTAAATACATTTAAACATATTTCAATGGTAAGTAACACCTTGGGGCAGGATGGTAGCCTAGCCCCTACCAAATTGTTCACCCCTGTCATAGGTTGAGGGTTCAAATCCGTTGAACTCCAAAATTTTTCCAATAAACATTTAACCAACCATTGGGTGCCATGTGGTAGCCCATGACTGGGCCACGTGGCACTATTCCATATGCTACAAGCTCTGCCAACTTGTCAAAGGATGGTTGTTCCACTTGTCTGCCATTGGTCTACCCTATCAACACAATCATACTCTTCCATGTGTCACCATACAAATGTTCCATGTGTCATCGTACGGACATGCCACATGTCGTCGTATGGACATGCCACATGTCACCACTGTAAGGGTGACACGTGTCACTTCTGGATTGGTCCACCCATACCTGTCCATGTCATCTCCATACACCTAGTCATCCTACCACATGTCACCTCCAAAAGATGCCAACTGTGCCTACCACATCATCTATACAGTCATACGACCTGTAAATTCAGCTGCCACATGGCATTGTACAGACTGTATAGTCAGCATTTTTTTACTTATTTGGAAAAATGAACAGATCCTCATAACTTGAGCATACGACGTCTGTTTGAGCCCATTCAAGTTGTGTTGGGTTCATATCAACAAGGCCCATGCACACGTCTATTTTGAAGCTATTCTGAGAAATTTGATTTTTACGCCTTTCTGAGCCCCATCAAGCTCCTGGATCTAATTATGGATCACACCTCCCCACTAAGGAAATTTTGGTCCCCAAAAGGCTACAAAAATGGAATTTTACTGATTACATACTCATAAGGATGAAAACAAAACATGATGTTGTACAAAAATGATGTTATAACAAGTTATCATTTCAACATGTGTGATTACATTAATGGAAGCAAAATATAATGAAGTTGTGACATCCACTTCTGGCAAAACCAAGTGGTTGGTTTCTTTCCTTCATGGTGTTCCTCTTGCTTCACGGGTAATCCTTCTTCCTTTGTGAGTACTTGTGCAATCCTTTTTTCCTTCCTTGGATGAAGCTTTGGATTAAGCTTCCAACAACTAGCCTTTTGATGTCCACTCCTGTTGCAAAAAGTGCACTAAGTTTTTGGCATCCAGACCTATTTACCCTTCTCTTTCCTCCATTGTGAAATTGATTCTTTATGTCGTGTTTCCTTCCTGGTTGACATAGGTTTCATGTACAAATTGTGTCTCTTCCAACACTTGGCAACACAATACTTGGGTGAATGACAAAAAGTACATGGATACATATTCCACAAGTTTTGGATTACATGATTATGTTTTTTATAATAAAAAATAGAATTGGTAAAAACTTGACCATTATACCTTCCTTGTTGATCTTCACTTTGATTTGGAGATGACTTTCATTCACTATCACAATCCTAGAGTGATGCACCATTACCTTTCGTGAAGTGTTCCTGCAATGTCTTACACTGGCCATTTGAAGCATTACTTGTTTTTGAATTTTTTGAACCCATCTTGGAGGATGTTCCAATCTCCACTTTGCCATATCCCAATCCTAAATATCAAGGCCTTTCCACAACCTCAATGGGATTCACGATACCTTCTCCCTCAATTCCAAGACCCTTTCCTTCATAACCCATCTTGGTTAGCAATCTCAAACCTATACATGTTGTATGTTTTTCAAATGCACCAAAACCTCTTGATGGGAATAAGGAGAAATTGATGAATGACCTTCACTGCATACCTCATAGATTTTTTTTGAAACAGATGTAGAAGGCACTTCCTTCAATCCTTCTTTGACTTTGTTGTTATTTGAAGATTTCACTTGAACCGATCTCTTTCGTTCCAAGTAGTCTTCATACAACACTTTCACCATATCGGACATGGCAAACACCAAATTTTAGAATTCCTTCTCATCTTGAGAAATTCCTCTTGTAGATTCCATTTTCTCCCCTGGGATGAGCTCTTCCCTGGCTAACATGCAAACTCAAATTCCAAATGTCAACTAGCTCTGATACCAACTTGATTAGAAAATATCTTTTACACGACTATGGTTGAGTTATTATGCATGTATTTATTAACCAATTAGGAAGCTTCAAGAAAGAGGAAGAATTATAGAAGAAATGTGACAGCCATATAGACATGTACAGAACTGAAATGAAGCATAAAACATCAGCAAACCATATCACCAATGTGATAACAAAGTTCGGCAATCTCGCATATGTCTTCAGGCCTTGTCTCAGTGGGATTTTCTTCTTTTTTTTTGAAGATTTACAGGTACATCATGATAGTGCCAAAAGGTTACAACAATGAGTTGGTCATGTTCTACCAGATCTCATGAACCCATCAAAATTGATGACATCCAAATTGGATGAACGAAGCTCCCAGAAATGGCCCGCAAAGGTGCACTCCTCAATAGCTTGTCTTCATGAAAATGGCTTTGGCTCAACAATCCAGCAACATAAACCTATTTTGAACCACCTCCCATGGCCTCAAGAAGTCTCGGTTTATATAGATCTGAATTTGGTAACCATCTCCCAACTTCCTCCCAAGATTTGGCCTCAAAAATAGCCCAATATCTCCCAAAAATGGGCAAAATCCCCCAAATCTGCTGAGAAAATCAATAATAATCACTATTATAGGTTTAATAAACCCACTTTGCAATAATGTAGGGTGCAACCCCCTAGTGCGCTGGACCCTCATCCTATAGGTGCGCCCCATGTGACCTCGCATTGGCATTGATCCATTAGCTCACCCCTGGATTCTTGGCTCCTGGTCTCGTGTGTGTCCATGTACCCACAGTTTTATCCCTTTGCTTGTTGTTTAGTTAGGCCCCCCGAAATTCAGCCTATGGTTAGGCCCTTGGTTGGTGGGCTAGCCTAATCGATCGAGGCCTAAAACCTACCTTTGCGCCAAGCACCCATGGTGTATACAATCCCACAGGATCGGGGTTGAAACAACACAAACCACGCACCAACATAACTCTAACGTTGGGTCATATGGAGGAGTAAGGCTGCAAATCCCAAAATCGGGGATAGTTTCCAAAACATTTGCACCATAACATAGCGACGGTTCTTATGGCTAGACTCACGACCGAGGCCTGGGGCTAGGCCCCATCCCTTCCCCCCATTCGAAATTACCCACAAGAAAATTTAAATACATTTAAACATATTTCAATGGTAAGTAACACCTTGGGGCAAACTAGTATCCCGACCCCTGCCAAACCATTTGCCCCTGTCGGAGGTCGGGGGTTCAAATCTGTTGAACTCCAAAAATTTTCCAATAAACATTTAACCAACCACTAGGTTCCACGTGGCAACCCACATCTGGGCCACGTGGCACCGTTCCATACGCTACAAGCTCTCCCACTTGTCAAATTTTGGTTGGTCCACTTGTTTTCCACTAGTCTACCTTGTCAGCATAAACGTACCCTGCCACATGTCGTCGTACAGACGTACCATGTGTCAATGTATAGACATGCCACGTGTCACCACTGCAATGGTGACACGTGTCACTCTTGGATTGGTCCACATGTACTTGTCCACATCATCTCTGTACACCTATTCAGCTTGTCATGTGTCACCTCCAGAAGCTACCAACTATGCCTGCCACATCAATTGTACAGCATGTACAGTCAGCTGCCACATGGCACTATACGAACTATAAAGTCATCATTTTTTACCTGTTTGGAAAAAAAACAGATCGCCATAACTTGCGTATACGACGTCTGTTTGAGCCCGTTCAAGTTGTGTTGGGTTCGGATCAACAAGGCCTACCCACACATCCATTTTAAATCCATTCTAAGAACTTTGATTTTTAGGCCTTTCTGAGCCCCATCAAGCTCCTGGATCCGATTCTGGATCATTACTATAGAGTTCCTTCCTATAGTACGTCACCCATGTGCCAAGCCATGATACCACCAGGGAAAATTGACTCATCCAGGTTCCAAGCTTGTGATGATCTAGGAAGGTTACTCTCATTCCCCCTCTTCCACAGTAGAAGTTACCCACCTCTCACTAAGCTCAAGGTCTTTACAGGTTTATCATGTGGTTCCTCAACTGAATTTCCTTTGCACAAGGGAGACCCTTATTTGCTAAATATTTCCTCGATGACATCCCCTTATCAATGTTGGTTTATGTCCAGTAAGCACCAAGTTGTAGCCCAATATTGCTCGAATTCAGTATCCAGGTCTTATCTGTTCAGGATGATCATTAACAGTTTAAGCAAGCTTCCTATTTTATTCAAATAAATATATTCTTATCCTTTCTCTCTTCAATCAGTATCTTTGAAAATATTCATGTGTTGTGTTTCCCAACCCACTCATTCTCTTCATTAACCAGCTCTACTTGTTCTCTCCAGATCACTCTAGCGATCATTGTGTCTATGTCTCTTGTGTATTGCGTGCACCTTTGTGTGTCGTATTTTCTTCTTTCTCATCCCCTCGGGAACATCATGGATTCCTGTAGATGCCACCTTCAATTTTTGGTTCTCATTCAAAAGAGGCAGATCCGCAGGGTCCTATTGTCAAATCATTTAATTGGCCCTTGCCTTCTTCAAGGGTTAACTGTCAACATTTACTAATTGTTTCAACCAACCCTATGACTCCTTTTATTGTTCACGTGGCTCTACATAGTTATGGTACGTTGAAGGTGTGAGGTTATGCTTAACAATCATAAGTAATATCTTTAAACAAACTTACTATTTTCTTCACAAATTCACTTCAACTTCCTATGCACTCAACCATTCAATCAACCCCTACTTTGTCACTTCCTCT
The DNA here is from genome assembly GCA_009831015.1 of Picea engelmannii. Taxonomy (NCBI): domain Eukaryota; kingdom Viridiplantae; phylum Streptophyta; class Pinopsida; order Pinales; family Pinaceae; genus Picea; species Picea engelmannii. Next base: position 104,977 of record ML779709.1, on the reverse strand, counting down.
GGTGTATCATTTTCTTCACAAATTCACTTCAACTTCCTATGCACTCAACCATTCAATCAACCCCTACTTTTTCACTTCCTCTGGTGTATCATGGCCAGTATTTTCAAGGTTCTTCCTCCTCAGTCAATGGTTTGGTATTTTTATTAAATTAAACATAGTCATGTGTTTCATAACACAAATCATGTAATCTTAACATAATTACAGTTTCGAGGGAAAACGTGGTGTTGTGCATATATATATATATATATATGAGCATATGAGCTATCAATTGCATATTTGATTTTCAACCAACTATTTTTTCATGTTTTGGTAATTTTTGTCACTTCTATGTCTTGATTTGATATAAGGTTGAAATTGTTAAGTGATTTAAATTTTTTATTGAAGAAGATAGTACATATTTTTTGTTGTATTTATAGCTATCATAAAGTGAATTTCATATATGTTTCATCCCTAATAATATTGTCACAAAGGGTTGAAACTTGTTGCCACACTCTAGTATATTTTCTTGTGGATTGATTTGTTGATTGGGGTTGTTAGGAGGTGAAATGTTGTTTGGTGTTACTGCATATTTATTTATGTTTCATAATATCCCTAAGGCTAAAAATTCACAAGGTTAAGATCCCAAAAACCTCTATGCAAGAAGTGAAATGTTTTAGTTGCATTAATTTCCCCAATGCAGGAATTTTCTACAAAATAGTTGGCCTTTTAAGATCTAGGATATCCAAAGTTTATAACCTAACTTCGCAATAATACATTAACAAAATTTTCTCAAGTACAATTATGAACTTTTTCTAGCAAGTGACATATTTTTGTGGCATTACTAAGTATCTCTTTAAAATTGTTGTCATTAAGCAAAACATATTCAATGACTTCTTCTATCTCACTATGTATGGGGGGAAATAGCATTGGCACAAATTTGAGTTCCACTAACACCATCATCTACTTTTTTCTCTTTACTAGGTACATACTCAATATCGAAAGTATACGATCCTAATAATTCCATCCACCTTTTGTCTCTAGTTAAGTTGTTGTTGCTTAAATATATATTGTTGATTATGGTGACTATTTTTTTAGATAGACTTATTTCCCAACAATTATTGTGTTAGGTTAATTATTGACTTGATAAAGGGTGGTTTACTATAGGTGGTTTATGATGGCATTGGATTTTGTCCCATGGTATTTATGTGAAGGAAGAATATTTAAAGGCTCAGTGTATCTCATTGTAAAGTCTTTGAATTGATCGGTTCAGTTGAAGTGGCCAAGTAAAATATATCTATTTAGTGTTAGTTTTCCTGGTAAATTGTTGCTGTTCATTTTTTCATGCTTCTTGTGTTCTTCTTATTTCCCAATAATTATTGTGTTAACTTAAGCATTGACTCAGTAAAGGGTGGTTTAGAATAGGTGGTTTATGATTGCACGGGGTTTTGGACCATGGTATTTATGTGAAGGAAGACTACTTAAAGGATCTGTGTATCTAATTGTAAAGTCCATGAATTGGTTGTATTAGTTGAATTGGAAAAGGAAATGATATATATTTAGTGTTACTTTTCCAGGTAAATTGTTCCTAAGGTAAATTATTGATGTTAATTTTTTCATGCTTCTTGTGTTTTGATTTGGCTCTCTCCATTTACTTCTAATATGGTATTATACCTTACGATTGTTTTCCATCAAGGGGACACCTTTCTTCGCAAGGTGTTGAAACTATAGGTTCTTGATCTTGTGCTAGAGGAGAGTTAATATTGGGGGTTGTTGGAACTGCAGACCTTTTTCCTTTCACTATAAAAATGGTGGCCTCTTTAGAGAAGTACTGAAGGCAAATAAACCATTTCATGTGATAAATTTGAAGGGTATCATGTTGCGTATAAATGATTTTCTAGAGCCATGGAGGTTTTTTATTGCAAAGTCGCAAGTGTCGGTCCATGGATGATTAACTCCACACTTGGATACTTTGCAATAACATGAAACCTTCATAAATACACATTTGGATGACCTTTGGTTTCATCTTCCGAATGAATCTTCCTATCATCTACAACTCTTCATATTTATCCTAAATAATATTTACAATGATATTTACAAAATACCATAATCACAAGGATTAGGTATTCAACATTCCTCCCCTTAATCCGAAGGGGTGTCTATGAGTCCAAGCATCATTCTAAATTTTTCAAATTTTTCCCTTCCAAGAACTTTGGTGAAGATGTTTGTAGTATTTTCAGTTGTGGAACAATGTCTCAAGTTAATAGTCTTGGCCTCTACATGATATCGAATCACATGGTAATTTGTGTTGATGTGCTTGGTCTGATCATGGAATCTTGGATTCTTGGCCAACTTTATTGCAAAAGTATTGTCAACCAGAAGAGGAGTAGAATTCATGTGTTTCTTCTAAAAATATTCTATTATTTTCCTGAGCCACACAATATCCTTTGTTGCTTCTACAACTGCCATATATTTTTCCTATGTTGTGGAATCTACTAAAAATTGTTGTTTGTGTGATCTTCACGAGACAATTGCTAATCCAAGAATAATGAGATAGATTGAATTTGACACTCCATTTTATTTATCCCCATCAAAGTTTGAATTTGAATATCTAGTCAAGTTGAATTCATACACCTTAGAGTACTTGAGTCCAAAATCTTGAGTTCCCTTCAATTATTTTAGAACTCTTTTTGCAGCAGACCAATGTCCTTCACAAGGTTTTTGCATGAACCTGGAAAGAATCCAAAAAACAAATGAAATATATATTCTGGTGGTGGTAAGGTAGATAAGACTTCCCACACATTGTTTGTACTTGGTTGCATCCTCAATTCCATTCCCTTCTTTTGATATGAAATTCAAATTTTGTTCCATTGGAGAAGAGACGGGGTTATACTCAGCCATGCAAAACTTGCCCAACAATTCTCCAATGTTCTTCCTTTGGGATATGAATATGCACTTTGGATTTTGAATCACATCAAAGACCAAATAGTAATGAATATATCCAAAATCTTTCATTTCAAATCCTTTCTTCAACTCTTTCTTTATTGATGTGTTGGGAGGCCTTTTAAGCCCGTGCAATAAGCCATCATGCATTATACACTAGCATAATAATGTATGAATACATGTAATAAAGTATGTAAATGCATCTAGAGGATAAATGAAACCTAACAAAGGATTAGTTGCAAGCAGTACAACACTCCAACCATATATCTATTGTATAAGTACTCATGAATATGGAATACAAACTTAGATGGATATCCTTCCCACAAATCTCTCTCTTCTTGAGTATGTGTGTGTCCCTATTATTCCTCCTATAATGCATCTCTCTCTTATTGAATGTATGTCATCATTGGACTACAATGGGATGCAATATGGATTTCATCATTCCCTGTTATCAATAGATCATCTACAATCTCTACAAGGTATACAAAAAAATTTCCAACTTTCTTAACAAACAAAGTTGCATTGTCCAGATTAAAGTGCTTGAAATTCAATTTCAAAATATGGTTAGTTAGATTTTCATACCAAGATTTTGGTGATTGTTTCAAGTCATATAAGAATTTGATAATGAGATTCCATATCTTGAAGGGGGGATCCCTATCTTGGATAAATCTATGGAATCTCCTTTTGAAGCACATATCCCCCTCACGAAGAAGTTCAACCCACTTCATCAGAACCTACCTGAAGTTCATTTTGATGATGTGATTAAGAGATGGAAAAGATAAACCTTGATGAGAATTCAGCACCATCTCAATTAGTTTAGAAACCTGGACTATCTCAGAAAGGTCCACCAAAGAAGCTCATAAATACACTTGAAAGTGTTCATCTTAAAGAGGTAGGAAATATAGGAACTAGAAACTCAACCAGACAAGATGGAGGTGATGTAGATAATTTGTTGATAATAAGGAACAATGAAGTGGATGTGAAGAGTGGAATTATCATATATGGAGGTCAACGTGTACATCAACATTTTAGTCAACAATATCCAAAATTGAAAAAAAAAATCTTCATTTGGAATTGTTAAAATCCCCTCAATTCTAAGGTTATTATCTACCCAGTGAGGAAGGTGATTGGCTTGATCAATTCAGTGACCATATAAGTGATATCTTAAGAGAAGCAGGATGAGAGTGAGAGTGCACCCTAGTTCACTAGGGGGGGAGCAAAGAACTTTAATACAAGTTTTGAGAAGGAAAATATTTGAACTAGAGACAGAAATATGAATTAAGACCTCTGAGTGAGAGAAGGGGCACAGAAAATTATGATGGGGATTAGGGTGTTGACATGGAGAGATTGAAGGATGTGCACAGGTGAAGAAAGATGAGAAGTGGGAGATGGAACCTAACATCCAATGGGACTGATTCAAGGAGAGTGTAGGAGAAGTAATTCCCCAAAGCCTAGCACCTACGCAGATATGAAGGGCACAAATAACGTTGAGGAAGGTAGAATAACATAGAAACATACTTGCGGGTAGAGGGATGTTTTTGTACATGAGAGACTTAAATTCCCATGGAGTTAGAACTTGGCTCTAATACCACTATTAGGCCAAGGATGATTTTACATGCTTTATGTTCTTGTCCCTGCACAACAAAACCTTATAGCTGAGATATGAATATATTCTCTTTTAAATCTCCATTCAAGAAATCAATCTTCACATCATGATGAAATTTCCATCCATTATGTGTTGCCAAGGAAAATAGAGTATGAATGATAGCCCATTTTTTTGTGGGGGAAAAGGTCTCATAATCAATACCTTCTTTATGTGAAAATCCTTGTACTACAAGCCTCACTTTGTGCTTGTCAAGTGAGCTATCTGATTTGTACTTGTTTTTTATGAACCACATGCAGCCAATTGGGTTTGTTCCAAATGGAGGGTCCACCAAATTTCATGTCCCATTCTTGATGAGAGAATCATACTCCTTTTGCATGGCTTCTTTCCATTCATCATGAAAATTTGTTGCTTCAAAGGAAGTTGGTTCAAAGTTAGTAGATAAATTCAAATCACAATCATATGAAACATCAATATCATCTACATCACCTGAATTCAAATTATCTACATCACCTCCATCTTGTTTGGTTGATTTTTATTTTTTTCCTTCCAAACTCATCAGGATGAACACTTTCAAGTTTCTTTATGGGCCACTCTAGTTGACCTTTCCGAGATGGCCATGTTTCTCATCTAATTTAGATGGTGTTAAATTATCATTGAGGTTCACCCTTTCCATCCCTTAATCACATCATCCAAACAAACTTCAGGTTATGATGAAGTGGTTGGAACTTATTCATGAGGGATATATGGTGCTTCAAAAGGAGATTATAGAGCTTAATCCAAGATAGGTATCCCCCCTTCACAATCTAGAATCTCATCATAAAATTTTTGATATGTCTTTATATGAGTGAATCTATCCAGATGATCGAGTTACTACTCAACAATTTTTTCATTCTTGGAGGATTCAAAAATATATATATATATATGGAAAGAATGGATTTGTTTTTTACCTCATAATAAATATGATATTCCTTGGTGGTATTTGAGTAACCCAAGAAGATGCACTTATGACTCCTTGCATCAAGATTATTTCTTTACTCCTTAGGAATTAAGGCATAGCAGGTGGAACCAAAGACCCTGAGATGACTCATCGAAGGAATGTGGCCATACCACATTTCATAAGGATTGGAAATGTGTTGAACTTGCATAGAATAGATCTAGCTAAACAATGATACACACATTTGCAAAGAGAAAAGGAGAAAGAAGAAGGAGATAAAGAATGGAAGAATTCTCATTAACCGTTATGAATAATGAATAATTTACACATGATATACTTTGTATAACTCAATAATTTTGACTTGAGGTGAACCAAGTCACCATAGTGGTGGTCCAGAGTGATCTGGACACACACCAGCAGTTACGGGAGTGAATTTCCACCTATTCTAGTCTCTCAGGCAGTTACGGGAGTGAACTTCCACCTAGTTGAGTTAACTAGTCAACTAGTCTTCAGTTAACTGACTGAAAAGTGAGTAGTGAGGAGTTAACTCAGTGAATCAAGGCTAATGTGCCAATTTGGTGATGATGCCAAGGCAAGGTCGAATTATCATGGCGATGATCCCAATGTTGCATGGTGATGATCCCAATGCAACATCTAAACTCAACTCAACTAGTCAAACCGAAGTGTCAACTGAAAGAGAATATTCTACAGGTGGAATATTCTCCCCTAAAATATAGGAGACTGGATAATGACTAATTGTGAATAATAAACAAGGAATAACCTTAGGAAAAATAAATCCTAGGTGTGTGTGAAGTAACTCCAACAAGGATTATTATTTTGAAGAGCATAAGATCAACACATGTTTTTCATATAAAATGCACATAGAATTGCATAAGCCAAAAACATTATTTTAACATTTTTTAAAAACATCATGGAACAAACCATATTTAAGAGAGTCTTGTTCATTCTTTCAGCTACACCATTCTTTTGAGGATTGTATGGAACTATGGTTTGATTCTTGATCCCATGTTGGAAAAGCTAGATTTCAAATTCATTAGATATATATTCTCTTCCATTATCAGTATGAAGAGAGCCAATGCAAGACTAAGCTTTATTTTGGATCCATACATGAAAATTTTTAAAAGTTTCAAAAGCCTATGAATTATGTTTCAACGAGTACACCCAACACATCCTGGTGTAATCATCAATAAAATTCATGATATATCTATTACCATTAGCAAATGGAACAGGCATAGGACCATGTGGATCATAATGTATCAATCCAAGTTTTCTACTTACTCTGGAAGTGGAATCATGAAAAGATTGTTTTCTATGCTTTCCAAGGATACAAGCATCACATTGCTTCAAATTCCTAGGAATAGTAGGCAAACCAGAAACATCGTTATTTTTCAATAAACAAAGGTTGTTATAATTAATGTGACTAAATATAGCATGCCATAAGAGACTAGATGGCAGTGTACCTTCATCATGGTGAGAGAGGTAGGCAGAATTATGTCTACGAAAATATGTCCCTTTCAACTTCAACAATATTCCATCCTCCACTCTATTCATAATAGCCATGTTGTCAAAAACCTTTCTTATTTCAACATTGCCACCAAAGATATGAATAGAGTGGCCTTGTTGTCAAATGTGTATAAGAGACAGTAAGTTTAATGCAGCTCAAGAATATAGAGCACATCATGCAGAAGAAAGTATGAGATTTTAGGCAATTAATCTTGATGGTGCCAATTCATGAAGGTTTGAGACTTGATTTATTTGCAAAATAGACTATACCATCTACATTTTCATTGAGATATTCAAAGAAGTCTCTCTGAAAATCCATATGGAATGTTTCACCTATGTCAATCAATTGTGCATCTCTCCAAGAATCAAATGAAGTGTTAAATAAATCTTCAATTACTCCAATATTGAAATGGGTAATATCCTCAATTCTAATCCGCAATTATAATGTAATTGTGCAATATTAATTGGGTTGGTGAGTCGATATGTTTGGGCGGGATATCCCATGTGAATTGATATGGCCAAGGATCGAATTATTTATTGTGTACATTAAAATAATTAATAAATAATAATCGTTGGGTATGGTACAAGCAGGACAGTAACAATAGGGGGTTATGATTCCAGAAGAGAGGAGGTTATAGACAGGTCCAAGGGGTTACGCATTTGTATTAATTCATATAATTCATAGTAATGTTTATCCACCTTTGAAATATCAAAGGGATATTAAAGTGATGTAAGAGTGGTAAGTGGGAAAGGTCAAATCACCCAATTTATGACAGCATGGGCTAAGTACATCCACGTTTTGGGAAATGTGTGATTCAAGATTGCATGAGAGGAAAAGGAAATTCGAGTTCATTCTTGGAGCAATTTTTCATGTTGGTTTTGGAGAGAAAGAGGAGAGTTGGGTGATGGGAAAAGAGCACCATCCACGTTATTGTTAAGGACAGCCATTGTTGGGTTGATTTTTATGCTAAAAATGAGTTTGTAGGCCTGTTATGAAGGTTTCATTATTGTAAGTGGCATTTCCTACTGGGGAAATGGATCAATATCCTTGAGAAGGTTGTCTCAACACTCTTGGAATAGAATAGAATTCATAGATTCCCCAGCTGTGATATTTCCTAGCCAACTAATTACATTGAATCCTTGGAAGGAAGTGGAAAGGCCTGAGAGACTGTGTGTAATGAAGGGGGATCCCATTCCTTGGGTTGTGCGGGTTGAGGGGAAAGAAAGAACTGGAGGATTGGAATTTGTTGTGGAGTAGAACCTGGGTTTTGGGATGTTTATTGTGGAGAGTGGATAGCCAAGAGGGCCAGACCTACTTGTGGAATCATATTCACAACGTTAGGAACCAAAGCTATTATAATAGCAAAAAATAGAAACATTGCATAGAATAATAGAGGAACAACACAATAGATGAAACCAAAACACCAGAATAATACCCTTATTGATAGGAAACAATGTTCACTTGCCTCTTCAAGGGGGAAACCTCCATCAAATAAGTGCTCTATTACAATAAATCTCAAGATAAAAATTATCATGCCCTTGACTCCTATATATACTAAATCTATCTACCACAGGAACAATCTAGAGGAAGATCTTCTAAAAGCAGAAGATTTTATTAGGTCTTATTACATTTGACGTATTATTCTTTATTACTAGTCCTTATTAATATTGGCCTTTATTACATGGAAAATACATTATTCTACCTACATGAGGGGTTAGGGAGGTTAGGTCGCTAATACGCCCTCCACCTTAAAAATGGTCTTGTCCTCAAGGCTTGAGATGAAGAAATTGTTACAGAATGGTAGTTGGCTCCCAAGTGGCATCTGTTGGAGTTGTATATTTCCACTGGACTAACACTTCCTTGATGGTGTGATGACGAAGACGATGCTCATGCTGGTCAAATATTGCTTGTGGTTGCAACCAGATGGTACCTTCTTCATCCAACTCAGGGATATTGGTTTGAGTTTGGCACTTAGTTCAAATCACCTTCTTTAATAATGAGACATGAAAAATCGAATGGAGCTTAGAATGACTTGGCAAGGCTAACTGATAGGTGACCAATCCCACACACTTGAGAATTGTATAAGGACCTTTAAATTTAGGTGTAAGTTTCTGACAATGTTCAGCCTTGACTAAATTCTTCTTATAAGGTTGCAGTCAAAGAAACACCTGCTTGTGGATGCAACCAAATGGATCCTTCTTCATATAACTCAGGGAGACTGGTTTGAGTTTGACACTTACTTCCAATCACCTTCTTTAATCATGAGACATGAAAAATAATATGAAGCATAAAATGACTTAGCGAGGCTAACTGGTAGGTGACCAATCCCACGCGCTTGAGAATTGTATAAGGACCATAAAATTTAGGTGTAAGTTTATGACAATGTTCATCCTTGACTAAATTTTTCTTATAAGGTTGTAGTCAAAGAAACACCTGGTCCCCTTCAGCAAATTGACATTCATAACAACCTTGATCTACTTGTTGCTTCATTTGATTCTTATCCATTACCAAATTCTTTTTTAGGGAATAGAGAATATCCTCTTGAACTATAAGAGGTTGGTCAAATACCTGAACCTTTGAGACACCTGGCATGTATGAGAGAATGGAAGGTGGTTTTTGTCCATGTATTTCTTCAAAAGGATTCATAAGAGTATTTGTATGGTAAGAGGTGTTGTACCACCATTCAGCGAGTGGTAACCATTGATCCCATTGATTCTTCCTCTCAGATGAAAAACACCTCAAATATGTTTCCAAACACTTGTTTGAAACTTCAGTTTGGCCATGAGTTTGAGGATGATAGGTTGTGCTGAGATGAAATTGGGTGCCCTGTAGCTTGAACAATTTTTGCCAAAAATTATTTGTGAAAGTGGGATCTCGATCAGAAACAATAGAATGAGGCATTCCATGACGCTTGAAGATATGATACATGAAAAGTTGACCCATGGTGGAGGTGGTAAATGGGTGTTGAAGAGCACATAAATTAGCATATTTGTAAATACTATCAACTACCACCATGATGACTGACTTATTGCCTGATTTAGGTAATCCCACAATGAAATATATAGAGATATCCCTCAAAATAGCAGGTGGAATCGAAAGTGGTTGTAGTGTGCAGTATTCATTATTTCTCCCTTGTTGCATTGATAGAAATCACATTCTGCCACAAAATTCCAGACATCTTGTTTCATACCATCCCAAAAAAAAAGAATGTTTGACAAAGTCATAGGTTTTGGTGAACCCTGAGTGCCTGCTTGTGGTCGTAGTATGAAGTTCAGAAAGCACTATGAATTTAAGTTGTGATTGCTTACTTAAATACAGATGATATTTGTAGCGAAGCTCATCATTGTGCCAAGAGTACCCTAGGGAAACTAGAGAATTGTCTTGCAATTGTTGGATCAGACGTGAAACTTTGGGATCTTGCAGCCATTCTTGGCAAACAACTTGGAGCCAATCTGGTACAATGAAGGAGAGGGAAAAGAGGGACCCTTCATATTCATATTTTCTTGAAAGAGTGTCAGCAACCACATTGTATTTTCCTTTCTTATAAATGATCTCATAATCATATACAAATAGCTTAGCCACCCATTTTTTTTTCTCTGGGGATGACAGAAGTTGCTCCAGAAAATACTTTAGGCTCTGATTATCTGTCTTAATTTGGAAGTGTTTCCCCAATAGATATGGGCACCAGAGATCCATGGAATAAAAAATAGCCAAAATTTCCTTTTCATAGAACGATTGGCCCAAATGTCGCTCCGACAGTTGTTTGTTGGTAAACTCCAAACATCTTGCATAATGACTGCTCCAATTCCTTTCCCTAAAGCATCACATTCCAGGAAAAAGGTCTTTGTGAAGTCAATAAGGGTCAGGACAGGAGTGTTATCCATAGCATCCTTCAAGGCTTAGAAGGAATGATTAGTTGTTGGAGTCCAAGTGAAAGCATTCTTTTTAAAGAGATCAGTGAGAGGGGTCACAATTTTTCCATAATTCTTAACAAACTTGAGATAATAGCATGTTAAACCCAGAAAACCATGCAATCTTTTGAGAGTCTTGGGGCAAGGCCAATCCTGCATAGCCTCAATTTTCTTAGGATCCATCCTGACACCATCCTTGCCAAAAATATGACCCAAGTACTCCACTTCTGAAGCTCCAAAATCACATTTAGATTGTTTGAGGAAAATTTGGTGCTCAGAGAGTATATGGAGAACTTGATCTACATGAGCAAGACAGGCTATCCATGTTTTACTATAGATGAGAATATAATCAAAGAAAACTAAGACAAAATGATGGAGAAAAGGATGGAATACATGATTCATAAGGCATTGGAAAGTGAAGGGATCATTACACAAGCCAAAGGGCATGACCAAGAACTCATAGTGGCCCTCATGAGTTTGGAATGAATTCTTAGGAATGTCTGCCTCTTTCATACATATCTGGTGGTAGCCAGAACGAAGATCAAGTTTAGTAAAGTATTGAATGTTGATTAAGGTTGGTTGTCATTGATGTCAACCCTTGAAGAAAGCCCTGTAGCACAAAGGTTTGGGTAATGGACCCAAGATTTTTTGATGTAAATATGACTCATTATTGTTTTTTCATGGTTGATAAGAAGTAAATATGGATGAACTCGAAAGTGGTCCCCTTATGGTTAAATCCCTCATGGGAAGATGCTTTGTAGAGTAAGAGAAACCATGCTTAATTGTGGAATAATGAGATGAAGGATAGTGAATTTGTCAGGGAAACTATCTTATATGGATAGTTCTTGTCATTACATTTCTAGTGGTATTTAGAACGTCACATAACTCCTCACGGTTAGATAATTATGATCATGTGAAGTTGGAGAACCCAGGTTTGGGTAATGGACCCAAATTTGTTTGATGGATAATGGTATGATTTTTTCTATATTTGAAGGTAATACTATTATATATGGATAGTACATGTCATTCCATTTCTGGTGGTATGTGTAATGTCACATAAATCCTCACGGTTTGAGAGTTATGGCCTTACGAAGTTGGAGGACCCTCATATGTCATCTAGAAGCCCCAAAAGGTCAAAGTAGTCAAAGTGGTTTAAGATATTTTAAAAGGTAAATAATAAAGTGAAGTGATGAGTGTATTATAATTCAAAGTGAATACAAAATAAATTATTTCAATAATAAATTTAATGGAGAAATTAAAAGTGGGTTAACCCTAAAATAAGGAAAGTGGACCAGGTGACCTATAAGATGTTTTTAAGGAAGCTACTTGGAGAGTATAAATAAGAGGCAAGGCTCTCTCATTTTAATCACACTTGAGAATATTTAATATCTATAGGTGTTTGAGGTAACCAAGGATATATAAGAAAAATTTCTGAAGGAAGGTGAAGAAAAGAAGGCCGAAATGCAAGGAAGGATAAATTATTTTGAAGGTGTTTTCTAAGGTATGTTATTTACAGGTCATCTCACCATTTTCGCTATAAATTTTTTTTCTATAATGATTCAGACCATGAAATTGTTATTCCATTGAGAAAACATACCCCAGTATCCATGGTAAAAATGCATCTTGTGGGTCGTTGTATTTTGGGAGTTACACTCCGTGGAAAATAGGATTTGTGGCTAGTCCTGAAACTAGTCAAAAACAGGTGTTTCGGGTAAAAACGTCATAACTTATTCATAATAGATTAAAATTAAGTGAGACCAAATGTGTTGATTAGGGTAAATTATTTAGTATTCTTTGTAAAATTTTTGTATCAATTCAATTAATATTTCGTGCGGGGAACGCTCTGCAATGTCTCTCTCTAGAATAAGCTAGAATTCAGCAAGGTATGTCATTTTTGCTATAACTCCTTTTCTGAGAGGTTCCAAGTAATGAAACCTGGAGGAATTGCATAAAACACACTGAAGAATATTGTGTATCATTTTCATATATTTATACATTACAGGTTCAAAGTTATGATTACTTCAAGTTAGGGTTGTTGACTAATCCAAAACTAGGCATGTGAGACTAAAGAAAATTTTGATGAAAATGTTAGTCTCTTGTTGTTAAATTTAAGGAAGGTTTGTAGGAATGTGATCATATAAACTAGGTCTATTACAAAGCTACAAATCATATTTGGATGATAAAATTGATGACGACTTTTGGTTGAGGTACATATTGAGTACATGGTTGAGACAAGTAGTTGATGAGTTGGCACATACATGAGGTGTATAGTTGATGTTGGTACATATTGATGAGTCATAGTTGATGAGTAGTTGACACATGATTGGTACATACTTGGTACATGGTTGGATGCACTTGTTTATGGTGCAGGTTGATTACAGGTTGTTTGGTACAGGTTGGTGCATGGTTGATGCAATTGTTTATGGTACAAGTTGATTACAGGTTGATGCATGGTTGATGCATGGTTCAGATTTATTGGTACAGGTTTACAGTGGTATATCTCATAATGATAGTGTGACAGTGGTTCCATCATTCTACTTCTACTTCAGGGTGGCAGGAGGGGGCAAGGACAGGTGGTTGTAGCCACCTTCCGGTTGTAGCTAGAGAACATAGGGGGTTGTAGCCTCCTTCTGGTTGTAGCCAAAGAATTGGGGAGTTGGAGCTTCCCTCAGGTTGTAGCCTGAGAAACTAGGGGTTTGGAACCTCCTTCTAGTTGCAGCTGGAAAAAAAAGGAAGTTGGTGCTTCCAATGAATGTAATTCTTCAAGACATATAAGAAAAATCATTCAGTGGTTTTATCTCGATTTGGGTTTCCACGTAAAACACTGGTGTACTGTGTATGTGTGTGATTGTTTATTTCTTACTACTCATTATTGGATAATAATTCTACATTGATATAACATTTGAAGAAAAAGGATTATAATTACACTATTATTGATTCACCCCCCCTCTTAGTAATCCAACAATTGGTATCAAAGCAGGTTCCTTCAGAAATCAGTTTAACCATTAAAAGGTAGATCCTGGAGAGTATCAAATCGTATAAAAATGGAATACCACAGTTTGATGGATAGAAGTATGATTTTTGGAGCATAAGGATGAAGAAATATATACAGGCACAGGGATTTCAAGTTTGGCAATCAATTGTAGATGGATACATAGCACCAGTAGTTCCACCAACAAATGACAAAGCAGTGAAACTCGGTGAGAATAATTCCAAAGCCAAAAATGAACTTTTGAATGGTCTCAGTGATATGGTATTCACCAAAGTTGCATATTGTAAATCTGCTAAAGACATTTGGGACAAGCTTCGAAATATTTATGAAGGAGATTCAAAATTCAAAGCAACAAAGCTTCAAACTTACAGAGGTTAGTTCGAACAACTAAAAATGAAGGAATATGAAGATATCACAGCCTACTTCTTATGAGTCGATGAAACAGTGAATGCAATCATAGGATTGGGAGAAGAAATCAAAGAATCTATAATTGTTCAAAAGGTACTAAGATCTCTTCCTATGAGATTCAACCCTAAGATATCAGCACTAGAAGAAAGATTGGATCTAAACTCAATAAGCACAGACGAACTGCATGGAATCTTCATTGCATATGAGATGAGAACTGAACAGGAAAATCCAGATGTAAAAGAAGCAACCTTCAAAGCATCCAAAATATCAAAGCAAAATAAAAAGGAACAAGAAGAATATAGTAGTAGCAGCGACGTCTTGGAAGATGATGAAGAAGTGGCCAACTTCATCAAAAGACTGAACAAGGGAACCAACGGTAGGTATAGATGTAAGCTTCCTTTAATTTGTTTTAATTGTGATAGTATTGGTTATTTTGCTAACAAATGTCCTCATAAGAAAAAGAGAAATGATGAAGGTTACTCAAAAGGCAGACGAACATATAAAGGTAAAAGAACTACAAAGAAAGTTTTCAAGAAAAGTTTTTGCACCAAAGAAGACATCTCATCATCAGATGAATATGAAGTCAGCGACAGTGAAACATGGAGAGTTATATTCATGGAAGTAGGAGACTCTGATAAAGAAGACTCCGAAGAAGAATATGAAGAAGAAATTGAAGAGGCGGAAGTTGACTTTCGAGAAGAATTAATGAGTTCCATAGAAGTTATCAGAAGATAAAAGAAGAAAAACAAAAAACTACAAGAAGAACTAGATAAGAAAAAAGACACTCAAGAACTAGAAAAAATGATCACAAAATTGAAGGTTCAAATAGAAGAAGATAAAAGAATTGAAGAAGCACTCAAAGAACAACTATAAGGAAAGGACAGGATCATTGGAAACCTGGAAGTAGAGATTGTCACACTAAGAAAGGATATTCAAAAGAAAAATATGCAGAATAGCTCAAAAGTTCTGGATGACATTATCAGCAGTCAAAAATCTCATCTTGACAAGTCCGGACTTGGATACAATCAGAAAAAAAAGGGATTAAGCTCCAAAACAACAAAGCAAAAAACAAATCCAAAAATCTATGCAGAAACAATCAAAGTGGATAAAAATATATACAAGGAAGATTACAAGGGCACTCCTCCACCGAGAAGATTCAGATTTCAAAATCAACAACAGATAGACAGGGATCAAGAAGAAGAAGGATCCATAAGAGCACCTCCTTTCAGAAGATCTTCAATTACCAGGTATCAAACTATATTTTTTGGTTTATGTTATGCATGTAATAATTTTGGACATAAAGTTGTAAATTGTAGAGCTAACAATAGGAACAATAACTACTTTGAGAGCCATACACAAAGGGGTTATTCAAGAAGACCTAGTGAAAAATAGAGAAGAAGTTACAATAGGTTTGAATCTTTGATCATTGAAGTGTAATGTTACAAATGTAACAATTTTGGACACATGGCCAAAAATTGGAAAATGATAGTCCCTCCTAAATAACCTCAATAAAGTCACAAACAAGAACCTCAGAAAATGACATGGATAAGAAAGCAAGATCAGTATAGCAATGAAGAATGTACAGTCGCTCTACAAGCTAAACAGAAGAAACATGGTTGGTATGTTGATAGTGGATGTTCAAAACACATGACCAGTGATAGAGACAACTTTCTTAGATTATGAAAGGAAAGAGATGGATCAGTTTCCTTCGTAAATGATGATTCAACCAAAATCATTGGAAAAGGCACAGTCTGAATTGGGAACAAGAATGAAAAGGAAGAAAATGTTCTACTAGTAGAAGATATGAAACATAATATTTTAAGTGTGAGTAAAATGTGTGACCAAGGTCATAAAGTTACTTTTGATTCACAAAAGTATGAGATAAGAAAAGAAGGTTCAGGGAAATTGGTCGCTACAGTTGCAAGAACTTAAAGCAACATATATGTGTTAAGTGAAATTGGAAATGAAAAGTGTTGTCTAGGAAAGGAATATGAAAGTTGGCTATGGCATAGAAGAATGTGTCACATGCATTTTGATAACTTTGTCAAAGTCATCAAAAGAGAAGTAGTCAGAGAAATGCCCCAGATCACGAAACCAACCAACAATTTATGAAAGCATTGCCAACAAGGAAAGCAAACAAAGACCAGGTTCAAATCAAAGGAATATTCAACAACAAAACCACTGGAAGTTTTGTATACTGATCTAGTTGGACCAACTACAACAAAAGGCTTAAAAGGTGAGAGATACTTTATGTTATGAGTTGATGATTATACAAGAATGACTACAGTTTTCTTTCTCAAGAACAAGTCAAAAGCTTTTGAAAACTTCAATATCTATAAGGAAATGGTCGAAAATGAGATGGATTCAAGAATCAAATGCTTAAAATCGGAAAATGGAGGAGAATTCACCTCAAAGAAATTTATGGACTACTGCAACAATCATGGAATAAAAATGCAATTCTTCATCGCTAGGACACCTCAATGGAATGGAGTTGTTTAAAGAAAGAACAGGACAGTACAAGAAATGGCTCGAACAATGATAATGGATTCAAAGTTGACAGATATTTTTTGGACACAGGCAGTGCATACAGTAGTTCACATTCAAAATAGAGTAATGCTCAGAAACAACACTGATAAAACTCCCTATGAGCTATGGAAAGGAAGACCAGCAAATGTGAAGCACTTCAGAGTTTTTGGAAGCAAATGTTACATCAAAAGAGAAGATGGAAGAATGGGAAAGTTTGACTCTCGTGTGCACAAAGGAATGCTTGTTGGTTACTCAAGTACAAGGAAAGCATACAAGTGTTACAATCTAAGATTAAACAAAGTTGTGGAAAGCATCAATGTAACAATTGATGAAACAGACAGACCATAATCAAAGGAAGAAGAAAACAAATCAATGGAACAACTTTTCGAAGAAGAAGATGAAAAAGAAGTAGAAGAGAAAGATGAAGATAAAGAGAATCCAACAAAAGAAGAAGAGCAAGTTCATCAAGTATCTCCAAAAACACCTAGAAAACGAGTACAGAAGAATCATCCTTCAGATTAGATTATTGGAAACAAAGATGCAGGAGTTGAGACTAGAAGAAAAATCCGTTCACCAGAACAAACACACCTAGCACTCTTATCTACAATTGAACCAAATTGTTTTGAAGAATCCAGCAAGGATGAATTTCGGAATAAGGCCATGGATGAAGAATTGGATCAAATAGAGAAAAATGACACTTGGGAATTGGTTCCAAGACCAAAGAATAAGAATGTGATCAGAACAAAATGGGTTTTTAGGAATAAATTGAATGAATATGGACAAGTTACAACGAACCAATCTAGATTGGTATGTAAAGGATATGCACAAATTGAAGGAATTGACTTTGAAGAGACATTTTCCCCAGTTTCCAGAATGGAAGCAATCCATTTTCTTTTAGCTTATTCATGCTCCAAAAATGTTAAAGTATATCAGATGGATGTAAAATCAACTTTTCTAAATGGGGAACTTGAAGAAGAAGTTTGCATTGAACAACCAGAAGGATTTCAGTTGTCAGAGAACACAGACTATGTGTGTAAATTAAAGAAGGCCTTGTATGGTCTAAAACAGGCTCCTAAAGCATGGTACTCCAGACTAGATAAGTATCTGCAGCAGGTAGGGTTCAGAAAAGGAAGTGTAGACAGCAACCTCTACATCAAGGTAAGTCAAGGTAATATTTTATTAATTTAATTTTATGTTGATGATATTATTTTTGGTAGTGATGATGACAGGTTAAGCCATAAATTTGCAAAAGACATGTAGAATCAATTTGAAATGTCGTTACTTGGAGAACTATCCTTCTTTCTGGGACTTCAGATACATCAAAGCAACCAAGGAATTTTTATTTCTCAAACCAATTATATCAGAGAAATGCTAAAGAGGTTTGGAATGGAAGATTACAAACCAATTATCACTCCCATGCAAACCAGTTGTAAGTTGAGCAAATATGATGATTCGAAGTCTACAGATCAGAGGCAATACAGGTCAATTATTGGTGGCCTACTATATGTGACAACATCCAGACTAGATGTAATGCAGGCAGTTGGACAGGTGGCATGATTTCAAGCAGCACCAAAGGAATCACATGTATTAGCAGTAAAGAGGATCTTCAGATATCTCAAAGGAACAAAAGAGTTTGGATTATGGTATCCAAAAGGAAAAAATCTATCACTTATTGCCTACACAGATGCAGATTGGGCAGGTTTTATTGATGACCGATGAAGCACCAGTGGAGCACCGTTCTACTTAGGTGAGTGTTTGGTATCATGGCTAAGTAAGAAACAATCATCAGTATCTTTATCTACAGATGAGGCAAAGTATATTGCAGCAGTAGCATGTTGTACACAGGTTCTTTGGATGAAACAAACTTTGACAGATATACAGGTTGAGTATAATGAGCCCATTCCAATATATTGTGATAATACAAGTGCCATCAGTATCTCAAAAACCTGGTGATGCACTCCAAGACGAAGCACATTCCAATAAAGTATCACTTTCTACGGGAACAGGTTTCAGAAAATAACATCAGAGTTGAGTATGTAGGCACAAAAGAACAAGTGGCAGACATCTTTACAAAACCACTTCCACGGGAATCCTTTGAATATCTTCGCCAAAGACTTGGAGTTATTTCTACTCCAAAATGAATGATTTTTGAATTCTTTTTGAATGCTTATATATATGTCTTAGATGTACACGAGGAAGCACCATCAAAGGACAGTTCAGTCAGGGGGAGCAGCCCTGGCTGGAAAGATACCTTTTCCATTGATGACAAAGAGGGAGAGATTTATCAGATGCAGAGGACAGAGGCAGATTTATCAGATGCAAAGGATAGAGGCATGTTTCTAGGGGGAGCATGAGTGATATGATTTTAGTATTGCATCAGAGTGTTGTCATCAATGCTAAAGGGGGAGATTGTTGATTAAGGTTGGTTGTCATTGATGTCAACCCTTGAAGAAATCCACGTAGCACAAAGGTTTGGGTAATGGACCCAAGATTTGTTGATGTAAATGTGACTCATTATTGTTTTTGCATGGTTGATAAGAAGTAAATATGGATGAACTCCAAATTGGTCCCATTATGGTGAAATCCCTCACGGGAAGACGCTTTGCAGAGTAAGAGAACCCACGCTTAATTGTAGAATAATGAGATGAAAGACAATGAATTTGTCAGGGAAACTATCCTAGATGGATAGTGCTTGTCATTCCATTTCTGGTGGTATGTATAATGTCACATAAATCCTCACGGTTAGAGAATTATGACCATGTGAAGTTGGAGAACCCAGGTTTGGGTAATGGACCCAAGTTTGTTTGATGGATAATGGTATGATTTTTGCTATATTTAAAGGTAATACTATTATATATGGATATTACATGTCATTCCATTTCTGGTGGTATGTGGAATGTCACATAAATCCTCACGGTTTGAGAGTTATGGTCTTACGAAGTTGGAGGACCCTCATATGTCATCTAGAAGCCCCAAATAACTCCTCATGGTTTGAGAGTTATGGCCTTATGAAGTTGGAGGACCCTCATATGTCATCTAGAAGCCCCAAAAGGTCAAAGTAGTCAAAGTGGTTTAAGAGATTTTAAAAGGTAAATAATAAATTGAAATGATGAGTGTATTATAATTCAAAGTGAATACAAAATAAATTATTTCAATAATAAATTTAATGGAGAAATTAGAAGTGAGTTAACCCTAAAATAAGGAAAGTGGGCCAAGTGACCTAGAAGATGTTTTTAAGGAAGCTACTTGGAGAGTATAAATAAGAGGCAAGGCTTTCTCATTTTAATCACACTTGAGCGTATTGAATATATATAGGTGTCTGAGGTAACCAAGGATATATAATCTGAATTTTTGAGGGAAGGTAAAGAAAATAAGGCCGAAATGCAAGGAAGGATAAATTCTTTTGATGGTGCTTTCTAAGGTATGTTATTTACAGATCATCTCACCATTTTCGCTATAACTTTTTTTCTATAATGATTCAGATTGTGAAACTATTATACCATTGAGAAAAAATACCCAAGTATCTATGGTAAAAAATTCACCTTGTGGTTCGTTTCATTTTGGGAGTTACACTCCGTGGAAAATAGGGTTTGTGGCTAGTCCTGAAACTAGTCAAAAACAGGTGTTTCGGGTAAAAACGTCATAACATATTCGTAACAGATCCAAATTTAGTGATACAAAATGTGTTGGTTAGGGTAAATTCTGTAGTATTTTTGGTAACATTTTAAGATAAATTCAACTAATTTTTTGTGTGGGTCACGCTCAACAAGGTCACTCTCTAGAATAAACTAGAATTCAGCAAGGTATGTCATTTTTTCTATAACTCCTTTTCTGAGAGGTTCCAAGTAGTGACACCTGGAGGAATTGTATAAAACACACTAAAGAACATTTTGTATCAGTTTCAGATATTTATACATTACAAGTTCAAAGTTATGATTACTTCAAGTTAGGGTTGTTGACTAATCCAAAACTAGGCATGTGAGACTAAAGAAAAGTTTGATGAAAATGTTAGTCTCTTGTTGTTAAAGTTAAGGAAGGTTTGCAGGAATGTGATAATATACACTAGGTCTATTACAGAGCTACAAATTAGATTTGGATCATGAAATTGATGAGGGCTTTTGGCTGAGGTACATGTTGAGTACATGGTTGAGACAAGTAGTTGATGAGTTGGCACATACATTAGGTGTATAGTTGATGATGTTGGTACATATTGATGAGTCATAGTTGATGAGTAGTTGACACGTGATTAGTACATGGTTGGATGCACTTGTTTATGGTGCAGGTTGATTACAGGTTGTTTGGTATAGATTGGTGCATGGTTGATGCACTTGTTTATGGTACAGGTTGATGCATGGTTGATGGATGGTTCAGATTTATTGGTACAGGCTTACAGTGGTATATCTCACAGTGATAGTGTGACAGTGGTTCCATCATTCTACTTCTACTTCAGGGTGTCAAGAAGGGGTAAGGATAGGTGGTTGTAGCCACCTTCCGGTTGTATCCAGAGAACATAGGGGGTTGTAGCCTCCTTCTAGTTGTAGCCAGAGAATCGGGGAGTTGGAGATTCCCTCAGGCTGTAGCCTGTGAAACTAGGGGGTTGGAGCCTACTTCCAGTTGCAGCTGGAAAACAAAGGAATTTGGTGCTTCCAATGAATGTAATTCTTCAAGACATATAAGAAAAAGCATTCAGTGGTTTTCTCCCAATTTGGGTTTCCACGTAAAACACTGGTGTATTGTGTATGTGTGTGATTGTTTATTTATTACTGCTCATTATTGGATAATAATTCTACATTGATATAACATTTGAAGAAAAAAAATTATAACTAAGCTATTACTGATTCACCCCCCCTCTCAGTAATCCAACACTGGACACCACTTAATTCATCCAAGAGATCATCAATGACAGGAATGGAAAATTTGTCTTTGATGGTGAATTTGTTGAGGGCGTGAAAGTAAGGATACATGCACCAAGAGACTTATTTCTTAAGTACCATGATCAAAGGAGAATAATAGGGGATAGTACTAGGACGGATAACAACCGTGGCTAGAAAATCTTGAACAATTTTCTCAATTTCATTATTCTGGGCGAAGGGATGATGATAGGGACGAATATTGGGAGGAAGGTTGTCGGGGACAAGGGGAATGGAATGATCATGAACACCATGGGAAAGGGGAAGTCCCTGGGGAGTGGAAAAAATAGCTTGATGTTTGGAGAGGATGGATTGGAGGTCAAGATGCACAGAGGGTGTTGCAATGGCTTGAATGGAATGGAGTTGTGCAATAATGTTGGAATGACCTTTTTTGTGGAGATTTTCTATGCGATGGGAACTGATGATCTTAGGGGAACCTATTGTGATGCCTTGGAACTTATATTGTTGGCCTTCCTGGTTGAATTGCATGGTTAATTCCTTAAAATCCATGAGAATGGGACCAAGAGTCCTTAACCATTCATCACCTAGCACAATGTCACAACCACCCATGTCAATAGAAAACATATGAGATTTCATGTTGTACTGACCAATTTGGAGACGCACATTTCAGAACACCCCCCACATTTCATGGACCCTCCATTGGAAATCATGATTTTAAATTTGTTGACTACATGAATATAGAAATTAGTTTCTTGGGCAATGCAGCGATGAATAAAAGTATGGGTGTTTCCACTGTCAACGAGGATGATGACCTTTTGATGCTTAATGTAACCAATTAGCTTGATGGTTTGGGGAGAAGAGAATCTAGTGAGAGCATTTAGGGAAATGATCAGTTTGACTTCTAGGGGGTCCGAGGGTGGAGTAAGTTCAGTGGGTTCAGGTGACTTGACCACAGAGGGAGCCTCGACCTCTTCTTCAGAAACATCCTCTGAGATGGCCATAAAAATATTGTTTTCCTTACACTTGTGCCCATAAAAATATTTGGCATCACAATTATAAAAAAGTCCCTTGAGTTGGCATTCAACCATTTCTTCCCTAGTCAGTTTCTAGATATTCAATGGAGTGGAAGGAGGGTCAGGAGTGATGGGTTTAGGGTGAGGAATAAAGGAAGGTTTTATGGTTTGATAAGCTACAACTTGTTTTGCTTCCTTATCTCTTGTAGTAGCTTCCACCCAACTCTGGGGGCAATCCATGAGGACATGGGTACGAATCTCATCCTTGAGGCCACTGATAAAGAATTCTTGGAAAAAAGAATCATACATGCCCTCAATGCAGAAATCCAAGCACTCAAAAGAAGTTATAATGTCTTCCACTATGCCATATTATTTCAACTTTTTCAAACGACCTAAATGGTGGGTGTCAGTGTCAAAGAATTCATAAAGCTCTACAACAAAGTATGTCCAGGCCACATACCCTTGGTGGGTGTTTTTTCTCCATTGCCAACGTTATTGATCAAGATGGAGAACACCATATCATAGGTTGGGAAACTCATCGGTAATTTCATACAAAGAGAAATAGTGTTTCATTTGAGTTACACAGCTAGTGGGATCTGAGCCATCAAATTTATTCACATCCACTCGAGGAAGGCATGGGTCATGCCGAAAGTGATGGGACTAAAAATTTTGGGAATTGGAGGAAGTCTCACCTTCAATGTGTAAAGGTTGGTCAGATGAGGTAAGGTCTCTAGTAATATTTAGCTTGGCACAGATCTGGAAAGCGAAGGATTCAAGGTAGGTAGAGAGGTATTGTTTCAGGGTTTCCATTTTTACTTCTATGGTGGAATGCATTTTGTTATTGACGATGGAAATATTGGAAATAAGTTTTCGCACTTCCTTCTGGGCCTCCGAGAAATCAAATGACAAGGTATTGAGGAAAGATTCAAGGTTTTGGCTATAGGTGTGGGCCATGATGAAGGGGGAAACCAA
This sequence comes from Picea engelmannii, assembly GCA_009831015.1. NCBI lineage: Eukaryota > Viridiplantae > Streptophyta > Pinopsida > Pinales > Pinaceae > Picea > Picea engelmannii. The sequence continues at coordinate 81,300 of ML779709.1, read as the reverse complement.
AAAGGGGCAGGTGGGACCACACAGAAAATGGAATACAGGTGAAGGGTATCACGATGATCAATGTGAATAGGGGAATCCAATGGAGTAGGTCCCAAATAAGGGGGGTGGAAGGGGGTCAGGACCAAAGAGAAAAAAAAATGAAAAATGATAGGTATGACTACGATTAGAATGGAAAGAGGAGTCCAATCAGATAAGTCTCAAATAAGGGTGTCGAAGAACTGCCCAAATTCTTAATAGGAAAAAATATGTAGTAATTTTGCAACTTGAATGAAGACAGCTAGGTTTGACGAAAATAGATCTTGTTTGTTCATGTTCTATTTGTTTCCATCCCAAGGGTGAGGGTTCTTAGGGTGCCTATAGAAAAGGGTTTTCCCTATGCTATAGCTCTCTAATATATGTGTGGGGTCGAATAGTAGTACTTGGCCCAATATCTCAGGGCACTAACTAAGGAGGCTAGACCGTACCCTTATTTTTACTACTCAATTACCCAGGTACTAGAGAATATATTCTCGAGTGTTGTTCTTGGTGGCACTAGAGCAGTTAGGCGGTCGATCAGTTTAGCTATGAAGGGTTTCAAGATATCTATGCCAGTTTGTATATAGGTTATATTTGATGTGCCACCGCTCCAAGGGGTACCAACAGGGGTTACAAGGGTGGCCAACAATGTGCACTTAATTACCACTAGTATTTCCTACGTGTATGCTTCCCTGACTGTGGATTTATGTTTTGAATGACATATCACTATAGATTTAAGATGTTGGAATACGTCTCTACCTGGAAATATATATATATATATATATATATATATATATATATATATATATATATATATATATATATATATATATATATTGGCACAAGAAGGACTACACAGCCTAAAATCCCACCGCTCCAAAGGAGTATTATTAAAAAGTGATCTATCAAAGGCTTTTGACCAAGTAAGTTGGTATTTCATCAGACTACTACTCACACATCTAGGGTTCGAGGTCCCCTTCATCAGATGGATAATGGCTTGTATCTCTTATGTAACCTTTGCGGTACTAATAAATGGAGCAACTTCCCCTTTCTTCACCTCTGAGAGAGGACTAAGACAAGGTTTCCCCCTCTCCCCCCTTCTCTTCCTCCTAGTGGTAGAAGGACTTAGTAGGGCACTAATCTTGGCAAAAAACTTGGGAGACTTCAAAGACATAAAAAATTCTCCAAATTTCAAAATTACACATCTACTTTTTGTAGATGATGTACTAATATTCTATAGTGGTAGACCAAGAGATGTTGAGACCCTAGCAGAAATCCTCCATCTCTTCCGGGATGCTACAGGGATGATCACAAATTCACAAAAATCCTCCTTGTCCCTCATTGGACTTGACGATTCTATAGCAACCCTCTACAAGACACTTTTCCCCTTCCCTCTACAAGACCTCCAAAAAGGAATTAAATGTCTGGGGTTCCAACTAAAAGAGAACAATTATCAAAAAAGGGACTGGAATTGGCTAGTGTCCAAATTATAAAAAAGACTTTCTCTCTGGAGCTTCTGTTGGCTCTCAAGAGCAGGAAGACTGACCCTCACCAAAACTATCCTTGAATCCATTTTGGTTTACTGGATGTCACTCTCCTGGATCCCAAAAGGCATACTTGAAAAAATCTGAAGCCTCTGCTTCAAATTCATATGGTCAGGAATGAAGGACCATTACAGCTTACCCTAGGCAAAATGGGAAATTTTGGCCAGACAAAAATCCCTAGGAGGATGGGGGTTGAAAAACATATTCACTTTTGCAAAAGCACTAGCGGCCAAATCCAGATGGATATTAATCACTACAAACAATCTATGGACTTAGGTGGTTACTCAAAAATATATACTTCCTGGAATGATAGAAGACTGGATTCGACAGGAAGACAAAAACACATCAAATTGCTCCATAATATGGAAGGCCATCATCAAGTCCTTCCATGTAATTGGGGATGGGATAGCCTGGAAAATCGGAAAAGGAGAAAAATTATGTCTAGTCTCAGATCCTTGGCCAGGCAGTGGGACTACCCACACACTCTCACAGGAATTTCAGGACCACCTACATGCACAGGGACTCTACAAAATTTTTCAAATCGCAGACCTGGACTCTACAGACATTTGGCACCAAGGCTGGCTTACAGTAGAGACCCTTGGGCTGAATGGCGAATTAAAACAACAATGGGAAAACTATCATTTTTCACTCCTGAGGGAAAACATAAGACTCTTGGATAGAGAAGATGCGCTAGTATGGCAAAAATCCCCACACGGTGTGTACACACCAAAATTAGGATACACAGCCCTCAGTGTTGACCTTCTATGAGAAGAACCACAATAGTGGTGGAGGAGACTTTGGAAACTAAAAGCACCATTAAAATCAAAGCTCTTCATGTGGACAGCATTATCAAATAAGGTCCCAACTTGGGACAAAATGCGAAAATGCCAAATTGAAGGACCACGATGGTGTACATTATGCAAAAGGGAATCAGAAACCATTCACCATATACTCATCTCCTACAATTTTACTAAAAATGTATGGAGAGAAGCAACACTCATCTTACAAAAAATCCTTACCTGGAATGGACATACACTCGACTCCACTTGGAAAAACTAGCTAAATGATACCCCTCAAAAATCGCAAAAATCCCTGCCACTACTAATAAATTGGAGAATTTGGCTAGCTCGAAATAAAGCTATATTTCAGGAAAAATTCACGGCACCAGAACTTGTTGCAGCCCAAAGCCTCACCATACTTGATCAACTCCCCAAGGAAAAGACTACTCACAAAACTCTTCTCCCACCCTCCCCAACCATAAACCACTCCACAGCATGGGCATTCTTCGACGGGGCATCACAAAACTCTCTCTGCGGGGGAGGCATCCACCTTTACCTCTCAGACACTCACTCCTTCAAGATAAAATTGGGACTTGGGAAAGGCACCAACAATTTCACAGAATTGATGATGCTCCTCCTACTTCTCAAACTAGCAAAAGAATTTCATTTGAAGGCCTTACAAATATTTGGGGATTCTATGATTGTAATAAAATGGGCACAAAAAACACAACACTGTCACAACATTTTTTTGCAACCCATTTTAAGAGAGACACACATGTTGTTGAATATATTTGACCCCTTCTCTCTTCAACATGTCTACAGGAGCAAGAATATCATAGCAGATCAGTTGTCCAAAGATGGGTTCAACTTAAATTTTGGTCAATGGCACTTCACATAAACAAAAGAAGATATAGTACAGACTTACTACCACATACCATTCATTGAAGATCAGACAAACTCCACAGCATGATAAATATTCAAAAAAATGTATATTTTTGTCTAACAGACATTAACACTATATCTTCCTATTTTTCTGGGAAAGCAAATTTTTGTAATGTTTAGCTAATCCATACTTAGCACTGAACAGCTTCAGAAAGCCCACGGTATACCAACATTTGATCAGCACATATATCAGCAGATCAACCTTTTCGGTGCAAACCATCACACTTTCTACATGCTCACAAATGTGCTAATCTAGCACCTACAAAATGTAATTTTGTCTCTCCGGATGAATAAAATTATGCTTTTTTTCCGAGGAAAAAAAAAAAAATATATATATATATATATATATATATCCCATATTTTCTACCAAGGAAAGTGCTTGAATACCACTTGTTATGTACCAAATCTATTATAGTAGCAGAAAACAAAAATACTACAAAGAATAACAGCAGAACGATAGAATAGATGAAACCACAGCACTAGAATAATACCTTTATTGATAGGAAACAATGTTCACTTGTCTCTTCAAGGGGGAAACCTCCAACAGAGCAGTGTTCTATTACAATAAATCTCAAGAAAAAACTTCTCATGCCCTCGACTCATATTTATACTAAATCTATCTACCACAAGAACAATCTAGAGGAAGATCTTCTAGAAGCGGAAGCTTCTATTAGGTCTTCTTACATTTGACTTATTCTTATTTACTACTAGGACTCATTAGTATTGTCCTTTATTACATGGAAAATATATTATTCTACCTACATGAGGGGTTATGTACCTAACACTCAACTCGGGGGTGGATTGTTGTTGAGATTTGGAATAGCAAGCCTATGGCTGGGAGGATCGTCCCCTGTACGCAAAAAGTCGGCTCAACAATTAAAAGGCAAGTTTTATGTTGTGTTTTAAATGTTAATTCCATTATGTATATGTTTAGTTTTGAATGTTGTTTCTACGTGCTTGAATGGACACATTTCGGTTTTTATATATGACGTTATTTGCATGAATAAAATTAGCATGATTCTGCTACTATAATTTTGATGTGTGTTGTGTAAAGCAAAATTTTTATGGGTTAGAAAGTAGTGGTAGTTTACAAGTGATATCAGAGTTGTAGGTTATAGCACTAAGCCCAGAGGGACTACTACAACACATATAGAGTTGTTGTTGTTTTTATTTGGGGAAGAAATTTCAGATTGAGCAAAATCCCCCAATTTTTGGGCATATACCAATCGAAATCGACTTGGGTATGTTGAGAATTTGAAGTCAGCAAATGGGTTTTGGTCCTAGAGGATGAAACACAGTGAACATTTGGCAGTCGCATAGGCGCTCGAAGGTGAAAATTAAGTTCTCCTAGCTGGAGAAATCAGTGTTAAAACCCCCTCAAATTTAGTTTTTTTGTTGGGATTCTTGTTGCATAGGTCAACTTAGCTAATTAAAGGGTCAAATGTGGCTTGGAGCAATTGATTTTATCCCTAGAATCTAATTTCAGGGGTTCACAACAATCGCGGGCTTGAAAAATGCAAAAAATATTGACTGTGTCGAAAATAGTGGAGTCGTTGATCCAGTGTGTATCGGTGAAGATTCTTCACCAATAAACTAGTAAGGAAAACAAAACGTTGTCAATGAAGGAAGATAAGTCGTCAAAAACATTGAATATTCAAAATCACCATTGTGGATTTTCGAAGTGATATTAAAAGATACGTTTTCATTGGTGAAACATCGAAGAAAGAAAGGTTTTTATCACTGATACAGTGTGTATTAACAAATAATGCACATATTTTGTTGATACACCAGCGAAAAAGATAAGATTGTACCACTGATACATCGGTGAGAATATATATTTTTCATTGTCGATATGTCTACAATGTAAGAATGTTTTGTGCCAAAATGTCAATGATAAAGACAAGTAAGTAGCCAAAAAAGGGGAGTTTCAGCGTAGAAAGAAAATCTTTTACCGATATAGTGCATTAGTGAGAAAAGAATCTAGGTTGCCAATACAATGGAGAGAGAGAGGTTAAGTCACTGATATAGTGAGTATCAATGGGGAAAGTGAATCATGCGTCAATATGTCAGTGAGGAAAAGACATTTCATCGTCGATATATTGACGAAGGAAAGGCATTAGGGCATTGATACTTTGGCGTTGAAAGTTCTTTTG
>ML779709.1:62582-75774 GCA_009831015.1 Picea engelmannii | reverse complement strand
AGAAAAAAGAGAAAAAAGAAACAAGGGAAGAAGAGGAAAAGAGAAATAATGGAAAGTAGAAAGAGGAGGAAAAGGGAAGGAGAAATGGTCCTTTTTACAAACAAACAAAAAAGTTCGGAGCCCAAAACTTGTTTTGGGAATTACAAGAGCAGTTTAACTCATATTTGGATGAAATTTTAGGTGGTTTTATGTGGTGACGATGGCTACAAGAATGCCAATGAGGGCCATCGACTAATTTTTCTTCCATTTTTTGAAAAATGTGAAACAGTGACTTTTGAAGGTGTGGGTCGTGCTTCGTAATCAAGGCCCAGATAAGGGTGAAGATATTTTAAATAGCTCAAAAGGTAGGAATGAAGATACCCATTTGACATCCTGAAAAAATTAGGGTGCGGAGTGGAGATGTTGAAATAGGGAAAAAACCATTATTTCCAAACACATTAGGGGGATTTTTGAAAACTTTGGAAAAAGAAAAGGGAATACAAATCACCTGTCTAGAAAAAAAAAATACTCGACTTTTTATCTACTCATCAATCCAGACAAATTTGTCTTGAGAGGATTTTTTCTAGTTTTTCTCTGTTTGGGAGATAGCCATTTTTGGCCAAAGAATCTAAGTCTGGAAGGAATGCAAAAGGACAAAATTGTCAAATCTAGATTGATGCAGAATTCAGTTGGAGTCTCAAATTATAAATCAGAGAATTGTTATGTATTCAAAATCATGAATACTATCAGCGACCAATATAAAACATTCTTTGGTTCTTGCCATATTTTTCTCTACAAAAGGCAGAAGTTAGTCTTTGAAATTTTTGGTACCAATGAAACAAGTGCAAAAAGTGGGTGAAATTGTTGATTTCATAAGGCCGTAACTTTCAGTTCATAAATCATAATAAGGCATGAGTACAGTCATTAGAAAGGTAATCCATAGGAAAACATTACAAAAGGATTGAATTCACCAATAGAGCATATGGTTATTATATAAATTTGTAGGGAAAAAAGGGCAATTGAGCTTTCTGAACCATGTAGTTGCTCAAAATGAAGAGTTTCCAAATAAATTCAATTTTAGAAAAACATGTTCAAATGTTACAGGTACATACCAGATGTCAATAATGGGTAATAAATATTTCATGTACTCATCATAGTGCCTATGAAGAGGTATATAGGCACATTTAAAAGTGCAATAGCCTAGTAATGGAAAGAGGTTGAATTATAATAACATGGTAAGGTAGTGTTGATGAGCAAGGGAATACTCGAGCAGAGAATGTTATGTCAAGATCTTATTGATCGGATGACTAGGGAACTTAATCATCAATAAAATGGCAATAGAAATTTGGGCATTTATGCAAAGGTGTTGGAAGAGTCATCAATGAAAGTATTGATGATGTAGGTTGTATACTCTTGAATGGAGACAAGTTACAACAAGAGGAAGGGAAATAACTTGATCTTGTAGATGAAATAGGTTATAAACTGGAAAAAATCATTTGGGCACCAAAGTAGTTATTACTTGCAGGAAAATGACATGGAATCAAGAAAAGTTTATAAAAAAATGGTTAAGGCAATGAAGAGTTGGCAAAGGCAAGTACAGAGATACAAGGAAGGAAATCAAAAGATGATGAAGGGCTTCGGAAGAGCAGAGTCAAATTAGCAATTTAGCAACTACAGAGTTGGAATAGATTACAAGGTCATATCAACGAGTATTCTCACAAAGACATGAATCCAGCAGGTGAAGAATGTCATTAGCATGCACAAGGAGTTAAGGAGGACTCCATAGCCTTGTAGTTAGAAATGTATTGAAGGTTGCAAGCCTTGCTATAAAGGAGAACAAAGATATTAGGAGGTGATGTGTGTCTAGTGTGATGGTTGAGTCATCTCTATATGCAAGCATAAATATGCCTAGAAAAAGGGTTGCTAGCTATGATTTGGAAACTATGGATGAAGTATCCTAGGGAAAGAAAGAAAGTCACTTATATTATCAGAGTGTGCAATGGAAGCAGGGTACATGTATAATGAACTCAAGGAATAGCTAGAGGTAATGGAAAGGGATGTCATAATGATAATGGTTGAGGTGATTCAAGAATACTACAATATCAAGATGATGGAATTTTATAAAGTACATCATCCCAAGGTGTTGGAGGTTTCGGCAAGGTAAAGTTGGAACATGCTTGTATCAGAGTGTGCAATGGAAGCAGGGTACATGTATAATGAATTCAAGGGATAGCTATAGGTAATGGAAAGGGATGTCATAATGATAATGGCTGAGGTGATTCAAGAATACTACAATATCAAGATGATGGAATTTTATAAAGTTCATCATCCCAAGGTGTTGGAGGTTTCGGCAAGGTAAAGTTGGAACATGGTTGCATAAATGGAGGTAGTGGCCAATTTGAAATATTGGATAGAATAGTAGAATGGCCAAGTGTAACTTGGCTAGAATAGATTTATATCAGGGAATAGTAGTGCATAGGGTTGTGAGGATCTAAAAGGATTCAAGTACAGCTACATGAAGCACAAGAAGCTAGAAAAGATATGTGTTGGAGTTTATGCTAGAAGATATGCATGATGCATATAGTAAAGATACAATTCATGTTGTCATGATGAGATTGAATTCTTGATGCATATTGATGTGCATTAGTGCATGCAGGAGTGCTTGGACATACATGTGGCATGCTTGTATACTGAGAATAGTATATTGTTGTATATGCAATAATGATGTTATGATAATTAAATATGACTAATGATGAATTGTGTATCCAGGAAAAAAATGTATAGCATGGTTGAAGATGTTGATGGTGTTGCATATGAAATCCATCTGTATAAGAAAAACAAGGATGGTAAGAATGTTGATCAAGAGGTTAGTGAAGGGATCCTGCGAGCTTCTACAAAATTATAGTTGATTAAGCAACATCAAGTAATTTTATAACATCCATGCATGTATGCATTTGGTTGCTTATGTAGCACAAATGTTGAAGGGAATTGAGGTAAGAATTCCCTCAGTTTAAGTTCAATATTTGAATTAATGTGTAAAGGTAGAGAGCCTGAGTATACAAAAGGTGTTTAATGCTTGAATGCATTTATATAGCATTTAGTGGTATGTTATGTTGGTTATGAGGTCATAACCATGTCATGTTGGGAGACATACTCCTACTATAAAAACAGATGCCAATAGAGCTAGCCATGTGTGAGGCCATGATGTGGTTGGATATGTAAGGACTATAGTTCCATACAAGTTCTTAATGGTCTTCTCCTGGATAATCGATGTTTGGACTACAGCCTCTTTGCCAACACTGAAGAGAACTAAAGGATTAAATTAGTGGTGTTGTGTATGGGTCGAAGAGGAAGGTATCCAAATAGTCGAACAAGTAATGGGTAAGAGATTGGATGATGTGTTGAGGTGTTGGTTGAACCTTCCAATTCACCGGGACTGAGTACATGACATAGATATGTGGTATTCAAGATTCAATGCAAGGACGCATTGTGTAGATGTCTCCATTGGTATTGCAACATCGGTTTATTGGTAATGTTTGATTGCATTATAGATTGGTATGTTAGATGATGCATGTGTAGGGAATGGTAGTTTCATTCCATTTAATATGAATAATGGTTGGAAGTGATTGAAGTTTTAGAGTAATATAATTATGAAATCACTTCATGGGTTGATTGTAAATGTTGCAATGAGATGATAATGTGCATGCATAGTGACAATCTATTTGGTTGAATTAAAGATAGAGAAAATTACAGGAAAAATGGTATTGGATATGCCAATGGTGTAGTCCCATAGGGAATATTGATGCATGCCACTACAAGAGCCAAACAATTATGAGTAGAAGACTCGTGCTTGGGAAATTTTGTGTTCCTGTATAAAATAGATTTGTAAATTAATAACTGAAATTGTTATGATGATATCTCATGATGATTGTATGTGTGTACAGATGAGATAATAGTTATTGAAACTGGAAAATATCAATAAGAAGGATATTGTCAGGACATGGGAACCCTATGATTTCCACATGTTATGGATTGTCAATGGGATTCTAGCAGTAAGTTGGCACTCTCCTTGCATGTGAAAACCTTGGCAAGATGGATCGCCCAAGGGATTGTGCAACAAAGAAGGGGATTCTTGAGCCTAGAGGGTTAGAATAGTAAGGAAGAGGCAAATTAATTATGCATATGGCATGGTGGTTGGGATCATGTGGGTGTGTCGAAGAAGAACGGTGAACTATTTTTTTTCCATGGTAACTTCGTGAAGCACAAGATATCCATACAAATGAGTATTGGGTTATGATTTCAAAATTATTTTGAATAAATGTTACATTTTGGATATTGAAAAATCATGTGAATAAGATGATTTTTATATGATAATGGATATAACAGATATAATTTCTTAATGTTTTTTATAGGAATAGTTGGATAATGAAGAAGCAAGTTGTCGATCTTGTAGAAGATGCAAGTTGTCATGCTTGTAGAAGAAGCAAGTTGTCAGGCTTGTAGAATACGTGAGTTGTTAGGCTTGTAAAAGAAGCAAGTTGTCAAGATTGTAGAAGAAGCAAAGTGGAGCTAAATATGCAAAGAAGGAGGCACATCTACAACTATTTGAACATTTGGAGATTACATTATCATAGTTGGAGTTCCTAGAGTCACATCTCTAAGACTTCTTGTCTGACCTTGTGTTGTAGCCCTTGAGGGAAATGGTACAGCCTGGAACAATGGTGTAGAGAAGGGGATACACTTCCTTGGGTTGTGTAGGTTGTGGGGAAAGAGAGCTTGTTGTGGGAATCGACAAATTATGAAATTTGTTACAACTGAAATTCTTGGAGCCTCATCTTTGAGACTTACTTCATTTGTGCTAGATCCCTAGAGGGAAGTGGTACATCCTGAGGGATTGTGGTGTAGAGAAGGGGGAACATTTCCTTGGGTTGCACAGACTAAGGGGAACGAGAGATTGTGGGTTGGAATTGTTGCAAGAGTTACTAAAGTGTGAAATCATTATGTATGGTTTTGGGGTAAAGTGCCTATGTATCTATGGATTTTGGGGCCGAAGAACCTTTGTATATTTATTGTGGGCCATATTTCCTATGTATCTATGGATTTTGGGGTTGGAGAGCCTATGTATATGTATTTTTGGTTGGAGTACTTATGTGATATTAGGTCGGAGAGCCTATATGTTGAATAAAGGTCGGAGAGCCTAGAATTGTAATATGTATGTACACATATATGGTGTTGTGCACTAAGGATAGGTCAAAAATAAAGAGGAGGGGATGTAATATCCCCAGTTATAATCCCTACAATTATAATGTAATTTTTCAATATTGATTAGGCTGGTGAGTCGATAGTTTTGGGTGGGATAGACTGTGTGAATTGATATGGCCAAGGGTTGAATCATGTATTTTTTACATTAAAATAATTAATAAATAATAATCATTGGTTGTAGTACAAGCAGGGTGGTAATGATGAGGGGATATGATTCCACAAGAGAGGGGTCCAGGGGGTTACCCATTTGTATTAATTCAGCCAATTCATATTAATGTTTATCCACCTTTGAAATATCAAAAATATACTAAAGTGGTGTAAGAGTGGTAGGTGGGAAAGGTCAAATCACCCAATTTATAACAACATGGGCTAAGTACATCCACTTTTGGGGAAATGTGTGAGTCAAGCTTGCATGAGAGGAAAAGGAAATTCGAGTTCATTCTTGGGGAAGTTTTTCATGTTGGTTTTGGAGAGAAAGAGGAGGGATGAGTGTTGGAAAAAGAGAACCATCCATGTTATTCTTAAGGACAACCCTTTTTGTGCTTATTTTTATGCTTAAAATGAGGTTGCAGGCTTGTTATGAAGGTTTCATACCTGTAAGTGACATTTTATGTCGGGGAAATGGCTCAAGAGCCTTGAGAAGATTGTGTGAACACTACTGGAACAATAGAGAATTTATAGAGTCTCCATTTGTGATATTTCCTAACCAATCGAGTGCATTGGAGCCCTGGAGGGAAGTGGGAAGGCCTGAGGGACTATGTGCATTGAAGGGGGATCCCATTCCTTGGGTTGTGTAGGTTGAGGTGAAAGAGAGAGATGGAGGATTGGAATTTTTCATGGAGTAGAACCTAGGTTTTGGGTTGTTGATTGTGAAGAATGGACAGCCAAGAGGGAGAGACCTACATGTGGAATCATAGCCTCAACTTGAGGGTGTATTGTTTTTGAGATTTGGAACAACAAGACTATGGCTGGGAGGATTTTCCCCTATACGCCGCTAGTCAGTTCAGCAATTTAAAGATAATTTTTTGTTTGTTTTAAATGTTAATTCCATTGTGTATATGTTTAATTTTCAATGTTGTTGTTATGTTCTTGAATAGATACATTATGATTTTAATATATGTTGTTATTTGCATGAATAAAATCAGCATGAACCTTTTGTTGTAAATTTGATTTGTATTGTGTAAATAAAATTGTTTATGGGTTAGCAAGTAGGGGTAGTTTACAATTCAGGTGCTTTACCTTTCTCCAAGTCTAATGCTTTGTCTTCTTTCAAGTCTTTCTTTTCTTTGATCTTCTTCCAAGGGATTCTGCATGTCTTTGCTTCATGTGGCCCATTCTTTCTACAACACTCACAATGATGATCAACTTTTTCACGAGGATTATGCCAACCCACGTACCTCTAAAGTTCTTATTTCTTGTGCATCCTCTTTTACTACCTTCTCCTCTAGAAATTTAGGACATTTAAACATGCCACCCATTCTTTCCATTCAATGCACGAACAGCATCTACAAAATATTGGCTATCATCAAACTCAATGAAGGCATAGCCTGGGAGATTTCGTGCAACCCAAACACTACAAAGAACCCCAAACACACAAAATTCATCCTCCATCTCACAATCAGGTGTTCGAGGATCCAAATTGCAAACATGTGCATGAGACATGAATTCAAAAAATTTAATGCACTAAATACCAACCTTTCTTCCCCCAATCTGAACTTTATATGTCAATTAAAATTTATTTCACAATAGAGGTTTCCAATTCATAATAGAAAATTGTTGGAGAAATTTCTATTTTCGGCACACTAGTTCAGTGGGAGTTAACTAACTAGTTCTATTTTAGACTTTCTAATTTTATACCATCATGATTATGCATGCATTCCTAATTATAAGATACCATTGCCTATATGAGTGAAGATCACTCACTCATTGAATAGATCATAATATACATTGATTCTCATTCTTCATATTGTATCTCTCTTCCTTTTCTTGATAAGCTTTGTTTGTGTATGCTTTAGCTAGGTCTCTTGTGCAGGTTTCCATGAAACACTGACATGGTATCAAAGCCAAGCTACTTGGAGCAACCCAGACAAGCCAAAGAAGAGCAAAAGAGGATTTGAGTAAACCTAGTTTTCGCAGTCGTCGTTATCTATCCCTATCGAAAGGTCTGATGATTGGAATCGTCAAAGCCTATCCCTATCGAAGGGTGTGACGGTCTCACTCAAAATTAAGAAAGTTTCTTTTTTTAGACAGCATTGCAACCTATACACTACCAACGTGTGGCGTCGTCGCACTGTGTTCTTCATCTGGGGTGCAACGATTCAAATTTTCACAATCGTTGCATTGTGTCCTTCACTAGGGTGTGATGATTCAGCATCGTCTCACTTTATCCTTCTTTAGGGTGTGACGATTCAGCAACCCTCCAGAAAATTGGGTTTCTGCAGTAAAATAGCCATATCTCAAAATCTGTGATTTGGGTCGGGTTGAAATTTTGACCAGGGACGTATAACATAGGGATTCTTATGCTCACACAAACTATCCAAAACCCACATCATATTTTAGGAGATATAGTTGTTTTATCATATCTATAGTTGTCATAGATGTTATAATATAAGTGGATGTGCTCGTTTTACCATTGACAATACCCTTGTCACCCAACCATAGGGAGAAGCCACCCTCCGAGCACCTTAACCTTGACAAAGAATCACTCCAGAAGCAAACCCTAGGCTAGATATCCAAACAAAGGGTAGTGCACCTTTCCCCAAGGATAGTGCATCAACAAGATCTTATCAAATAGTCCAAACCCTAGCCAAGAGATAGTCCAAGCGTAACTACTAGCTGCAACGGCAGCTCTCTTACAAAACTGTGCAAAAAGTGGGCAACTGCAGTGCACACAAGTGCTGCTCTACAATTATGAGACTACCTGCCATAATGAGAACTGGCCTCCTGTATTTATACTAATATTGGCTAACTGCCTGGGCTGACTTCTCATCTGGGTATCTATTTGTTCAGTATATATTATTATTTCTGGCCGACTTCTTCTCTTGGAGGCTAATAACCTAATATAAATTATCTTCTTGAGCCGACAAGTCTTCTAGGGTTATTAGCCAACTCATTAGGGTTTCTTCTTGCTTCCCGGAGTATTCTATCCTTATCAGGTTTACATGTGGAGGTAAATACCTCATGCAGCTACCATAATATCAACACTCCCTCATAGCTAGGGAGGTATTACAGGTAATGGTCTTGAGCACAAAACATACCATTCACCCGGTAGCATCAACATAGTTATATAGACTAGATCATGACTAGATCATGAGCACCATCACCATCATCATCATCAGTTGCATCATCTCTCGAAACCATACTCTATCTGAGTAATCAGACATGATGCTCACTCCATAGAGTGATACAAGAGCCATTATTCTAATCTAGAAGAGTAAATGTTATGAACCATTTTATGTGGTACACTACCACACCAAGTAAAACACAAGTAATTTATTAGCAACGTATAGTCACGAACAATGGAACACATCCACCACAGTAGTATACATCTACTATCTGGAGACATACAGTCTTCATAACAATCATATGATACCACCCTGCACAGAAAAAATGTTATGATATAAACTGAATCATCTAGGTCAATCTTTCACTCACTTCTATGAGATCTGAAAGAATATTTTCCCTCAGAGTAGAACAATGAGTTATCTGGACTATTCTTCTCAAGCAAGGAAGAATAATTGTCTTGTCTTATGAACCTGGACCATTCCCCACCCTGGGCCATTATTCCTACACTAATCAAAGTGCACCCTGGAAAGAATGTATAAACCCTAAGGAATGTATGTCCCTGATTGTTGAGCATGGACCATTCCCCATCCTGGGACATTCCTCCTACACTAATCAAAGTGCACCCTGGAGAGAATATATAAACCCTAAGGAATGATTGTCTGGACCATTTCCTTTGTTAACCACAAGAGGAAAAGAATGTCTTGTATCAACCTCCAAAACGGACCATTCCTCATGTTAACCACAATGAGAAATCGATGTCTGGAGAGGCGGGCAAGTCTTCTTGAGTAACCCTCAAGAAGAGAGACTACCCTAGACCACTCCCCATGTTAACCACAATGGGAAGTCATTGTCTATGATACATCAGCAATCTGGACCATTTCCCATGTTAACCACAATGGGAAATCGTTGTCCGTCGAAAATATCAATCCACTTTCTGAACAGGAAAGCATCTGTCCAAGATGGACTATTTTAAATCTTGAAAATGAATGTCCTCAATAATATTTTCAGTGCTCCCTCCCAACCTAGGAGTCATCTCTTCCTTTTTCAATAAGGAATTCATCTCCATGAGCTCTAGCTTGAGTATGGAAACTCTTTCATCTTGGATAGAGGCTTTACCAAAATTTCTACTTATCTGCTCATCTGTGGAGATATGTATTGGAGAACCACTTTCTCCTTTCTGGACTTCATCACGGATAATGTAATGCTTGATTTTAAATGTACTTTAGTCTGGAACATTGATTTTCTGTGAAGGGTTCATGTAGCTCTAAACAATAGAATATATCATTGTTGGAAAAATGGAACATATCCATGTGGCACTTCTTTTGTCATCATGAGATCTGATCTACTAAGTAATCATCTTGATGTTATAGGAAATCTTCACCACACTTATGTTGTGCACTGGAGCTTCTCCACCAAGTTATCTTCTTCTATCTGCATACAAGGGTCTCTTTCTAGTATGCCTCAAAGTCTTGAGATTGCTCTTCATACGCTCTTTATTCAATTTCTTTGAAGAACATTCTTTGCATTCATCTGATGTAGAAATCCAACTCATGGATGTTACAGATGATATAGTGACTCATGTAGAGGTAAGTCTGGTTTACTGGAACAAGTAATCATCATAGTCTTCTCCCTCAATCTAGGAGAACCTCTAGTTTTGGATCTCGCAATGCTTTCATTCATAAGTCTTCCATACACTGTTCTTCATCATTACTTTCAGTTCCTCTGCTTGATTTCTTTTATTGAGTTTATATCAGGCTGACAATCTTGTGATTCTTGATACAATGAATGGTTGTTTTGGATTCTCTTTCTTTCTTGGAATCTTCATGTGTTTCTTTAGTTCTCAGGTCCATGGAGTTTCTTATAGATTCCATGCCCTAAAGATTCCATCATAGGATCACGAATGTGGATGGACAACCAGGGATACTTTAAGGCTTCTCTTTGAAGAATATGTATTGTCTTTCATGGCTTCTATCATGGATATATACTTCATCATCTTCAATGGATCATAGGATTAGCTCCCTCCTAATTCTTGCTTCATGTATGAGTGCATATAATCAGCTCCCTCCATCTAATAGAGTCCACACTTCCATCTACATCCTTATTGTCTTCTGCAATATATAATTGGCTCTCTTGTCTAACAGAGTCCATGCTTCCATCTTGTTGTCTTCTACAAAATGTCATAAGTCTTTTTCCAATTTCCTCTCAATTGCTGACTTATTTATGTCTTTGCTTCTTCTAAGTCTCTTCATGATTGATTCGGCTTATCTTGCAATAGATTCCACATGATTTGTATTTCATCCTTTCATGTGTATTATCTAATGATATCTATTCTTATCTTTTTTTTCTTCCATAGGTATAGTTCTTCTTGGAACACATTATCTTCCAAGAGATAGATATACAAGATATGTACAGAGACGATGCAAACAAGATATGTACAAGAAATAAGAAGAGTTTTGTTACCTTTAGAAGAAGATATCTCTTCCATCCTTCTTAGTCTTCTTTGTAGGTTCCTTTTCTTCGGCAATTGATGCTTTGTGTTTCTCCTTCCTTTTCTTTAGCTCGGGACAATGATTCTTGTAGTGACCATACTTTTGACAGTTGAAGCATTGTACTTATGAAATGTATTTCTCTTGATTTGGCTTCCTCCTTGAACCAAACATCCTTTTGTTCCTGAAGTTCTTGAATCTTGTTGTGAAGGCTTGATCATCGTACTTCTTTTGGGGTTTCTCTTTTGCACTGATCCTTGATTCTTCTTGAGGAAAGCAAGTCCAAAGTTCTTCAAATGTCGGATACTCCTTTCTTGTGTTCATGCTTGCGAAAAATGCATCCCACATCTTGGGAAGACCATTGAGTACTATGTTTACCAATGCCTTCTCTGAGATGATCTCTTCAATAGCTTGTAGTTGATCTCTTAATGGAGAAATTCTCACAAAGTATGATGTTATGTTGTCATCATCATTCATATTCATGTCACGGAGCTGATTCTTCAAACTCATTACTTGTCCAATGTTTATGACTGAGAAGAGGTTTGTTAGGGCATCGTACATATTATTCGATGAGTCAAGATGGGAGATGTAGGATATCAAGTGGTATTTGATAGAATCCACTTTGAATTGATGTCACCGTCTTTGAACTTCTCCATAGCTGCAACATTCTGCGGTTCCCTCTCTTTACCTTCTTCAAACTTTGGTTTCATGATCTTTCCTTTCACGATATCCAGCAATTTATTCTTGGCAAGGATGAGATCAATCCTTGTCTTCCATGCTCTGAAGTTAGAGGCTCCATCTAACTTGTTCTTTGAATTCATAGAATAAGCCATGGTTGCTTTAACTTGTTCAAACCCTAGATTTGACCACAAACTCAAACTTGACATCTTGGCTTGTTGAGAGTACTAGAAGATGCGCTAGGCTAAAGTGCATTGATATGTCTGGAGATTAGTTCAATCCCTTCAATTAAGGTGCCTCAACAAGAGGATTATGGTTTTTTCAACTGCTCCTGCTAGTAACCCTAGTGGCAGTGTCTTGGAAGCTGCTTTTTCTAGTAACCTTAGCGGCAGTTCCTCAGCAAGCTCAATATCCTAGCAGCTATGTTTCCTTCCAGCGTTTAGACTGAATGAAGGAGGTGTGGGCTCATAACATGTTATAATATAAGTGGATTTTCTCATTTTACCATTGACAATATTCTTGTCACCCAACCATAGGCCAAAGCCACCCTCCAAGCACCTTAACCTTGACAATGAATCACTCTGAAAGCAAACCCTAGGCTAGATAGCCAAACAAAGGGTAGTGCACCTTTCCCCAAGGATAGCGCATCAACAAGATATGATCAGATAGTCCAAACCCTAGCCAAGAAATAGTCCAAGCCTAACTTCTAGCTGCAGCAGTTGCAATGGTAGCTCTCCTCCAAAACTGCACAGAAACTGGACAACTACAGTATGCACAAGTGTTGCTCTACAATTCTAAGACTGCATGCCAGAATGAGAACTGGCCTCCTGTATTTATACAAATTCTGGCTAACTGCCTAGGCCGACTTCTCATTCTGGGTATCTTTCTGTTCAGTATATATTATTATTTCTGGTTGACTTCTTCTCTTGAAGGCTAATAACCTAATATAAATTATCTTCTTGAGCCGACAAGTCTTCTAGCGTTATTAGCCAACTCATTAGGGTTTCTTCTTGCTTCTCGGAGTATTCTATCCTTTTCAAGTTTACACATGGAGGTAAATACCTCCTGTAGCTACCATAATATCAACACTCCCCCCTAGCTAGGGAGGTATTACAGGTAATGGTATTGAGCACAAAACATACCATTCACTCGGTAGCATCAACATAGTTATATAGACTAGATCATGAGCACAATCACCATCATCATCAGCAGTTGCATCATCTCTCAAAACCATACTCTATCTGAGTAATCAGACATGATGTTCACTCCATAGAGTGATACAAGAGCCATTCTTCTAATCTAGAAGAGTAAATGTTCTTAATCATTTTTTGTTTGGAAAATCTCTGCTTATCATTCATTTGGCTGATAATTATTTCCAATAAACTGTTGATAGTCTTCAAGGCAATCAGAACAAAATAGAACACAACTATGTCTATCCATAGTAGTACATAACTACAATCCAGTGGTACACTACCACACCAAGTAACACACAAGTACTTGAT
>ML779709.1:40548-62532 GCA_009831015.1 Picea engelmannii | reverse complement strand
GTGGAACACATCCACCACAGTAGTATACATCTACTGTCTGGATACATACAGTCTTCATAACCATCATCTGATACCACCCTGTACAGAAACAATGTTATGATATAAACTAAATCATCTAGGCCAATCTTTCACTCACATCTATGAGATCTGAAAGAATATATGCCCTCAGAGTAGAACAATGAGATATATGGACTATTCTTCTCAAGCAAGGAAGAATAATTGTCCCGTCTTATGAACCTAGACCATTCCCCGCCCTGGGCCATTCTTCCTACACTAATCAAAGTGCACCCTGGAGAGAATTTATAAACCCTAAGGAATGTCTATCCCTAATTGTTGAGCTTGGACCATTCCCCACCCTGGGCCATTCCTCCTACACTAATCAAAGTGCACCCTGGAGAGAATGTATAAACCCTAAGGAATGACTGTCCGGACCATTTCCTTTGTTAACCACAAGAGGAAAAGTCTGTCCTGTATCAACCTCCAAAACGGATCATTCCTCATGTTAACCACAATGAGAAATCAATGTTCGGCAAGGTGAGCCAGTCTTCTTGAGTAACCCTCAAGAAGAGAGACTACCCTAGACCACTCCCCATGTTAACCACAATAGGAAGTCATTGTCTATGATACATCAGAAATCTAGACCATTTCCCATGTTAACCACAATGGGAAATCATTGTCCGTCAAAAATATCAATCCACTTTATGAACAGGAAAGCATATGTCCAAGATGGACTATTTTTCAATCTTGAAAATGAATGTCCTCAATAATATTTTCAGTGCTCCCTCCCAACCTAGGAGTCATCTCTTCCTTTTTCAATAAGGAAGTCGTCTCCATGAGCTCCAGCTTGAGTACACAAACTCTTTCATCTTGGATAGAGGCTTTACCAAAATGTTTGCTTATCTGCTCATCTGTGGAGATATGTATTGGAGAACCACTTTCTCCTTTCTAGACTTCATCATGGATAATGTAATGCTTGATTTTAAATGTACTTTAGTCTGGAAAATTGATGTTCTATGAAGGCTTCATGTAGCTCTGAACATTAGAGTATATCATTGTTGGAAAAATAGAACATATCCATGTGGCACTTCTTCTATCATCATGAGATCTGATCTACTAAGTAATCATCTTGATGTTATAGGAAATCTTCACCACACTTTTGTTCTACACTGGAGGTTCTCCACCAAGTTATGTTCTTTTATCTGCATACAAGGGTCTTTTTCTGGTATGCCTCAAAGTCTTGAGATTTCTCTTCATACTCTCTTTATTCAATTTCTTTGGAGAACATTCTTTGCATTCATATGATGTAGAACTCCAACTCATGGATGTTGCATATGATATAGTGACTCATGTAGAGATAAGTCTGGTTTACTGGAACAAGTAATCATCATAGTCTTCTCCCTCCATCTGGGAGAACCTCTAGTTTTGGATCTCGCAATGCTTTCATTCATAAGTCTTCCATACATTGTTATTCATCATGACTTACAGTTCCTCTGCTTGATTGTTTTTATTGAGTTTATATCAGGCTGACAATCTTGTGATTCTTGATACAATGACTGGTTGTTCTCGCTTCTCTTTCTTTCTTGAAATATTCATGTGTTTCTTTAGTTCTCAGGTCCATGGAGTTTCTTATATATTCCATGCCCTAAAGATTCCATCATAGGATCATGGATGTGGATGGACAACCAGGGATACTTTAAGGCTTCTCTTTGAAGAATACGTACTGTCTTTCATGGTTGCTATCATGCATATATACTTCATCATCTTCAATGGATCATAGGATTAGCTCCCTCCTAATTCTTGCTTCATGTATGAGTGCATATAATCAGCTCCCTCCGTCTAACAGAGTCCACACTTCCATCTGCGTCCTTATTGTCTTCTGCAATATATAATTGGCTCTCTTGTCTAACAGATTCCATGCTTTCGTCTTGTTGTCTTCTACAAAAAGTCATAAGTATTTTTCCAATTTCCTCTCGATTGTTGACTTATTTCTGTCTTTGATTCTTCTAAGTCTCTTCATGATTGATTCGGATTATCCTGCAATAGATTCCACATGATTTGTATTTCATCCTTTCATGTGTATTATCTAATGATATCCATTCTTATCTTGTTGTTCTTCCATAGGTATAGTTCTTATTGGAACACAGTATCTTCCAAGAGATAGATATATGTACAGAGACGATGAAAACAAGATATGTACAAGAAATAAGAAGAGTTTTGTTACCTTTAGAAGAAGAAGTCTCTTCCATCCTTCTTAGTCTTCTTTTTAGTTTCCTTTTCTTCGGAAATTGATGCTTCATGTTTCTCCTTCCTTTTCCTTAGCTTAGGACAATGATTCTTGTAGTGACCATACTTTCGACAGTTGAAGCATTGTACTTCTGAAATGTCTTTCTCTTGATTTGGCTTCCTCCTTGAACCAAACTTCCTTTTGTTCCTAAAGTTCTTGAATCTTGTTGTGAAGGCTTGATCATCATACTTCTTTTGGGGTTTCTCTTTTGTCCAAAGTTCTTCAAATGTCGGATACTCCTTTCTTGTGTTCAAGCTTGCGGCAAATGCATCCCACATATTGGGAAGACCATTGAGTACTATGTTTACCGACTCCTTCTCTGAGATGATCTCTTCAATAGCTTGTAGTTGATCTCTTAACTGAGAAATTATCACAAAGTATGATGTTATGTTGTCATCATCATTCATCTTCATGTCACGGAGCTCATTCTTCAGACTTATTACTTGTCTAATGTTTATGACTGAGAAGAGGTTTATTAGGGCATCGTACATATTCTTCGATGAGTCAAGATGGAAGATGTAGGATATCAAGTGGTCTTTGATAGAATCCACTATGATACTCATGGAATTGATGTCACCGTCTTTGAACTTCTCCATAGCTGCAACGTTCTGTGGTTCCTTGTCTTTCCCTTCTTCAAACTCTGGTTTCACGATCTTTCTTTTCACAATATCCAGCACTTTATTCTTGGCAAGGATGAGATCAATCCTTGTCTTCCACACTCTGAAGTTAGAGGCTCCATCTAACTTTTTCTCTGACTTCATAGAATAATTCATGGCTACTTTGACTTGGTCAAACCCTAGATTTGAACACAAACTCAAACTTGACGTCTTGGCTTGCTGAGAGTACTAGGAGATGTGCTAGGCTAGGGCACATTGATCTATATAAAGATTAGGTCAATACCTTCAATTAAGGTGCCTCAACAAGAGGATTAGGGTTTCTATAATTACTCCTGCTAGTAACCCTAGCGGCAGTGTCTTGAAAGATGCTTTTTCTAGTAACCCTAGTGGCAGTTCCTCAACGAGCTCAATATCCTAGCGGCTATGTTTCCTTCCAGTGTTTAGACTGAATGAAGGAGGTGTGGGCTCATAACCTGTTAGAATATAAGTGGATGTTCTCGTTTTACCATTAACAATACCCTTGTCACCCAACCATAGGCCAAAGCCACCCTCCAAGCATCTTAACCTTGATAGAGAATCACTCCAGAAGAAAACCCTAGGATAGATAGCCAAACAAAGGGCAGTGCACCTTTCCCCAAGGATAGTGCGTCAACAAGAGTTGATCAGATAGTCCAAACCCTAGCCAAGAGATAGTCCAAGCATAACTACTAGCTGCAGCAGCTGCAACGGCATCTCTCCTCCAAAACTGCGCAGAAACTGGGCAACTGCAGTGTGCACAAGTGTTGCTCTGCAATTCTGAGACTGCCTGCTAGAATGAGAACTAGATTCTTGTATTTATACTAATTTTGGCTAATTGCCTAGGCCGACTTCTCATTCTGGGTATCTGTCTGTTCAATATATATTATTATTTCTGGCCTAATTCTTCTCTTGGAGGCTAATAACCTAATATAAATTATCTTCTTGAGCCGACAAGTCTTCTAGGGTTATTAGCAACTCATTAGGGTTTTTTCTTGCCTCCTAGAGTATTCTATCCTTGTCAGGTTTACAAGTGGAGGTAAATACCTCCCACAGCTACCATAATATCAACAATAGAATCGTCTGTCATATCTCGGAATCCACGATCTGGGTTTTCAGGATCTTTTCAAAATCAATAGTGGGATGGAGGCAATGCAACTTCTTCAATCAGTTCTGGTGATAATACTCACACTGTACAACTATTTTGAATGGAATCTAAAGGATGTATTCCAACCCAAAAGAAAAGGACTATATAATTTGATGATCGCGACAGAAATAGAACCTACATGCATGACAATTCCATCATTGCAATGGGTGAGGTGGATCACGAGTCAAGGTTGTATAAATTCACTAAGTTTTTTTATGATGAATCCTCTTTTATAATTGCACATAAGGAGAGTACTTTGCATGCACCTCCAGTGCAACATGCATATACTCTTGTGCTTCCATCAGTTTCAGACATCGGAGATGATTCCATACACTCAGATTATGTAAATGGAAATAAGCAGGTAGTACAACCAGATAAGAATCCAACGTTGAAGCTTCAATAGATGGCCAAGAAGGAACAATTCACACTTCAGGTAGCAGGTATCCTTTCTGGGAATCCATTGGATTTGAGGAGGACTCGAGCTCATCATGAGGAGCCTTCTCATGTACTTTGAGCTTCAGAACCGACGATGCCCATGCATTACTATATGGTTCAATATTCTAATCTGCATCTCTATAGTGAAGATATGGGCAATCCATTATGGAAAGCAGCCATGCAAAATGAGTATGACTCACTCCTAAAGAATTAGACTTCACATCTGGTTCGACTTCCACCAGAAAGGAATATTTTCAGGTGCATATGGGTCCATGGGATCAAGAGGTACAAGGCTAGACAAGTTGCCAAAGGACTTCATCAGATCGATAAATATTTCTACATATTCACTAAGACTTTCAGTGAGCATAAGTTTAAGAATTTGTGGGATCATCTTGCAATGAAGAACACAGTTGTGTAGCAACTACCATTTTCTTCTTTTGATGCATTGTCTTTTGAGGGGGAGTTTTGTTCCCATGTGGTTTTCCCTCTTTCCTCATTTTTATTCAGTGTTCATTAGTTGTAGTGTACATGATTACCTAATATGGCCTAGTAGCCAGGACTCATTTTTTACTCCATAGTGATGTTGGAGAAATTTCTATTTTTGGCACACTAGTTTAGTGGGAGTTAACTGACTAGTTCTATTTTAGACTTTCTAATTTTATACCATCACTAATATGCATGCATTCATAATTATAGGATGTCATTGCCTATATGAGTGAAGATCACTCTATCATTGAACATATCATAATATACATTGATTCTCATTCTTCATATTGTATCTCTCTTCCTTTTCTTGATAAGCTTTGTTTGTGTATGCTTTAGCTAGGTCTCCTGTGCAGGTTTACATGAAACATTGACAAAAACCTCTTGTGATTTCAGTAGCATAAAATAATCGAATGAAACACTCGATTTTTAAATATTTCATATACTACATGGATGATGTTTGAATGATAAACAAATTTATGTGGTCTCACAGTCAATAGGGTGCGAACACCACAACTAAATTATGCCCCCCAAAACCAAATGAGTTTGAATTCATTGTGTTGCGAATACCTAATCCTCGTGATTATGGTATTTTTTAAATATTATTTAGGAAAAATATGAAGAGACATAGGTGATAGGAAGAGTCATTGGCTTGATAGCAAGGAGTGCTTGTTGTCGTGGAAATTTTTGTGTTGAATCATTGTTAGCATTTATACCTTGCACATTGAAGGTTGTTCACAGGGCATCAAATTTTTAGAAGCATCTCCATATTGTTGCTTTGTATATAGTGATTTTTATGGATATGGTGAGCCCATACTAGAACAAGTTTTGAAGAGATAGTGTTGGTGGATCATGGAATTGTTCTCCTACAATACATGCACCCTGAAGCCATGTTGTGTTTTTTGGTAACCTATGTGGCAGCTCATGTGAGAACCCAAGCCACTGAAGATGTGAATGAAAGGAGTTTACCATGTTTGTGTTTGGCTACAAGTGTCAATTTGGATGTACTCTTAAACATGTTTTAGTGAATTTTTTTTATTGTTGATCAAATTTTCTCTAGATTCTAAAGCAAAAGGATCAATGAAAATGGGATACTACATGGAGCCTAGAATTGGGCATGCATATGTTGGCTTCTGCAGTAAACTCTGGTATTCTTTTTAATGGTGGAAACTTTAGTTTGTTGCAACTCTGGGCCATTCAATTTATCTTTTCACTTGTAATAGTATTCCAGCATTCTTACATTTTCAACCAATATTGCAAGACACCATTCTTAATCTTCAATTCTACATGTTCATTAGT
Source organism: Picea engelmannii (assembly GCA_009831015.1). Lineage (NCBI taxonomy): Eukaryota > Viridiplantae > Streptophyta > Pinopsida > Pinales > Pinaceae > Picea > Picea engelmannii. The sequence continues at coordinate 56,252 of ML779709.1, read as the reverse complement.
GATTTGGTTATTGTGGTCAGTGCAACACATGATAACTTCTAAATCAGACATTTTCACAATCATGGTTGGTTTTAACTTTGAAAACTCAAATGCAAGTTGCATTACACGATCTCAAACATCATCAAGGGAGCATGACTGATGTGCAAAAGAATCAATGGCGCCAACCTATCCATTATAGACATGTTGGAGTAAGTATTTGTACCTTGACGCTCCCACTTTGATGTGCATTGTTTATTCTACTTGAAGGGCTTGGTCATGCTCATCCAACATATATTATGAATCTATATTAGTAGTATAGGTCACACTTAATTCTTATTTATTAGTATTCATAAGGGTAGCCACATGTTCCTTGAGACAAGCCACCTCGACATACAAATCTAATGTCTTAGTGGCAACAAGAATCTAATTAACAACATTGTCAACATGATGCTCTTTTAACTTGATAAGGGGAGTGCACTTCTTCTAATGTTGTATGAACATCCTTAAGGAACATAAAAATTGTATGTGAATGGTTGTCATTATCAATTATTTTGGTGTAGACATCATATGATTCGAAATCTTGGTATTAAAGGTGCTCTAGTTGGCAGGATATTTGTGTTGACAGCTCCATATATTGAATCCTTCTTCACACTCTTTTCATGATGATGAGGAGGACATCCACTTGAGGAGGTTGATTGTACACATTTTCATACTACTTTGATGGGGACATCCATATATGGATGGATATCCACTTGATCTTCTACCTTGGGATAATGACATGTGCCACATGGAGCTTCCATTGTATATTACTTATCACATTTCATGGAAGTACTTTGCCTTAATAGGCCACACATGTCACTTAGGTTGGTTACTTTGTACACATCATGAGGACTTATACATGGATGAATTTGAGAAGGTTGTTTATACATATTCCTCGCTACTTCATTAAGGACATCCTGCTCTCTTGGTCCTTAGTTCACACGTGGGATACATCTCTTGGAGAGAACACATGTGGAGAGAGGCTTGTCTACTATTTTGGAGGTTGCTACATGGTCAACTCATCACCTAAATGATTTACCCTACTATCTATCTCTATTATTGATATGGTTTCCAACTAGCTCCATATTTTACTATTGTTCGACTTGTTTATTGGAGTTAGTTGCTTAAGAGCATTATTGTATTGTTTTCCTTGGGTATTTTGTTGTAACCTTTAGGTGGAAATTGTGGTTCTCAAAAATTATTTGCTACTTTTAGTAAGTTATTGAGAGGGTTATTTCATTGTTATTCCTTAGAGGACTAATGGATATAGGAAACAAATATTTTTTTATTATAGTCGAAACCTATATAAGGGTTTACTCTCTCCATTTGTAATGTGAGTGAAAAATCTCCCAAGCTCTCGAATATAATTGATTTATCTTTGTCTAAGCTTTGTGGAATGTATATACAACCTTATTAAAATGTGGCATATAGTCTTGGTGTATATATTAATAGGTTTTGTGTTGCATGTTTCGATTGTCAAAGTTGATTTAGGTGTCATAGAGGAGTAATTTAAATTTAAAATCACTTTCCTTATAGACTCGTCTTCTCCTTGAACTTTTTTGTTTGGATCACAAACACGTTTAAATTCAATCACACTGTATTAAATCTTGGATTCTAGATCTTTTTGTTCTTATACCATGTGAAACTTTTAATCATACAACAAAGATTGAAGACATGATAGAAACATACTCAAGTATAAAATATATGTAGTTATTACAATAGAGTCAATTGATAGAATGAGAGTGGTTCCATTTTTATGTTATTCATTGAGTGGTTGCACTATCCATACAACTTAACCACATAATTAATTATTCCTAATGTACTAATATTAAAGTCACAATTACACTTATCATATTATAATAAAGGACTCATTATCATTGAGTTATATACTGGAGCATTATACTCCAACATTGTGTTGGTGATCATATCCACAATGGCCTATGTCATTATAATTCCATTGAAATGAATTCAAGTATGTACCTTGCTTCATTATTTGGAATAAGTTAGGCTAGTTGGTATCGTGTGGATCTTTAGGATCAAACTCATACAAAAAATATATATAATTATTTTACCAAGGGAACAATTCCCACATTCAACATAAGCCATACAATGTACTAACTACGGCACACATTCAATAAATTTGTACATCTTAGGCCATACATTTCACTCTTCATAAGAATTAGTGCCTACACAATTTTTAGAAATACCACTTGACAAAGGTGTTGTGAAGGGAACCAGTTTCATCCAAATAAAATGATATTTTATCATCACTCTCTTCATTTACTACAACGTAAATCCCAACAACCTCATCATTGTGAAGAACATTAGAAACAATTTACTTACCAATACAAATTTCTACAGCATGTTGGGATTTTGCAATCTTGATGGACTAATTGATTATTCTAAACTATTCCATAGCCCTAAGGGATAGTCCATACATCACATGCACATGGGAATTTGGAAGACATGTTCTTTCCATGGGGTTTGTTGTATTCTACATAGTGACTTGGAAATCATGGACATCGTCTAAGGGGACCATTTGAATCTAATTAGTCTTATCACCTTTACTTCACACAATGGAAAGATTCATGTTCATCTAGGCCACAAAAGACACAGTTTGATTTGTGTTGTTAAAGTGGCAGTGTCAAAATATATGTCTCCACGTGTAACAATTGAAATGATGTGAAATTCAACAAGGGCTAGAATTCTAATTTTGGTTCTGATTATGTGTAGGAGTTTGATTACAATTTTAATCCAAGGCATGTCCCTACATGGCATAGATGTTCACCCAATATTGTAGAGGGGAATTATTGAAAAGCAATCATAAGATGTTGACTAGGTTGTTGGAATTATGGTGTTGATGCATTATAGAGGTGTGATCTACTAAGTTGGAGACATGACCCATTGGGTTGGTTGTTTCATAGGAACAAATTGTATTGAATTGGAAGCAGCAAACCCATCGGCGAAAAACTTCTTTGTACCAAACAAACATTGGTGTGTTTTACAATAAACACTCATTCAAAAAATGATTCCATGTGTTTGTGAACAAAGTAGTAATTGTTGTTAATATTTAGAATAATGGCACAAGAAGTGATAGAGACTCCACACAACAAACCCAAGAAAACCCAAGATGCTTGATTTAGGCAAGTAACCTTATTAGCCAAAAATCCATTGTATAATGAATAAATAAATCTAATTGATACAAGATGATACAATGGGGTTGAGATACCCCTTATTAATAGAACAAAAACAAGCCTAGACCCATATGTTTGAACACTAAGGTTCTAAGGTTCTACTTCACTTCCTTCCGATGAATTTCCCCCAAATATTGCATATATATAAAAGCAAGGCCAACAACAAAGGCCATATATGGTATGTTATGACACTACACATGAATTACCAATACAATGTGGCATCAACTTTTGAAGAGGTTCAAGTAGTTAACTCCATATTCAAAGGGTAGGGAGAGGATTCATAGTCTTCCACATGGAACTTCTTCACTAAATCAAGCATACTTAGAATGAGAAAGGTAAATGTCATCATCAAGTTGTAGTACTTGGATACCAAAAAAATATTGCAATGAACATAAGTCAAATGTATCAAAATTGTTAAGTCACCAAGGCCTTGACTTGTTGGTAAAGAGAGGTAGTGATATTACATATGTCCTCCACCTGGGTTCAATTCCCCCTATATTTAAATGACATGTTCAGCCCCTCTAAAAGGGGAGGGTCATAATGGCCACATAATTGGGTCAAGTGTGAGCAATGGAAAAAGTTCCTGGCCCATATTATAAACAACTTCCCACCTTGGTGTTGATTGGATGGCATTAATAATTAAAAGAATCTTCATCAATTTTCCATATCAAAAGTGCTTATAAGTTTCTTCTTCGGGTCAAGGACCATGTAACACTACTACCATTGACAATTTGATTATAAATATTGGTATTTAAGAGGCAACAAGTGAAACTACTAGAAATGAAGAAATCGTCAATCTTACTCCATCATTCCCTAGGAGAAAATTTCAACCCATAAATATATTTCAACTTACAAATAAGAGAATAAGTAATATCCTCAACAAATTTAGGGGGGTGTCTACATATAAAACCCTTTATGAGTGTCACCATTCAAAAAGGCACACTTCACATCCATCAAGTGAACCTCCCATTGTAAAATGGCAATAAATGAAAGCACACAACCCAAATGGTGTATATCTTGGCAATATGAACAAAGGTCTCGGTGTAGTAAATATTTTCTTTCTAAGAGTCTTTGAAGGACCAACCAATTTGTACACTCACATTCCCACTCCTCTCTTTGTAGTCTTCTCCTCTTTATACATGATCAAGTACATGATCTTCTCCTCATTATCTATATTTACTTACTCGTTATCTATCTTTCAATCTCATAAATATGACTCTCTTAACAAGATTATAACAATCAATATTCCATTTGGGTTAATGGATATTTTATTTCTTTCATTCATTCTTACTACTATTTTGATTTGGGCCCAAGGAAACAAATTTTTTTTCCCTAATAAGTAAACCCACAGAGGTAAGGTTCTTCACTTGAATGAAGAGGGCGTCAATGAAAGAAATAAGGAACAAGAATAGTTGTCGTGAATCATAACGAGTACTTGATCAACATCACTCTCTTCTCTTAAATGGGAAACACATACCGCTTCTAACTAAGGTAAGGGAGCCAATCTAGGCATTCATTTCGCTCTAGATAGATTTCTCCTCGTTGTCAACGTATGCTTCTTAATACTACCAAACAAAGAAAACTCCATTTTGTAGGCCCATTTACATCTAACAATATTATTCCCTAGTGAAAGAGGTACCCTCTCCTAAGTATGAATATTCATCAAGGAGTCATATTCATCTATGAGAGCGTCCTTCCACACTTGTTTTCCACAAGCTTCCTCATAGGACTAGGGATCACAAATAGCCATTACTCTTCACATAAAAATAAACTTAGCCCTCTTCTTATGACCCCAATTCTTTCAAGTGCCTAATACATTACCAACTTCAAATCCCAAAATCTTAAGGAGTTGTGTAGAACACATGCAACAACAAGCCCCTCCTACGAAAGCATATTCAAGTGCACAAGGATCATCTGTAGTTGACTCGACAATTGATATTGCGTTAGTAACATCAATAGAAACCTCCACTCTAGGAAGTAATATAGAAAATCAATAGGAGAAATATCAAAAGAGTCAAGAGGAGAAAGAGAAGGATAAACAAATAAGAGAATAAGTATCATCCTCAACAAATTTAGGGGGGTGTCTACATATAAAACCCTTTATGAGTGTCACAATTCAAAAAGGCACACTTCACATCCATCAAGTGAACCTCCCATTGTAAAATAGCAATAAATGAAAGCACACAACCCAAATGGTGTATATCTTGGCAATATGAACAAAGGTCTCAATGTAGTAAATGAATTATTTCTAAGAGTCTTTGAAGGACCAACCAAGTTGTACACTCACATTCCCACTCCTCTCTTTGTAGTCTTCTCCTCTTTATACATGATCAAGTACATGATCTTCTCCTCATTATCTATGATTTACTTACTCGTTATCTATCTTTCAATCTCATAAATATGACTCTCTTAACAAGATTATACCAATCAATATTCCATTTGGGCTAATGGATATGTTCTTTCTTGCATTCATTCTTACTACTATTTTGATTTTGGCCCAAGGAAACAATTTATTTTTTTCCCTAATAAGTAAACCCACAGAGTTAAGGTTCCTCACTCGAATGAAGAGGGCGTCGATGAAAGAAATAAGGAACAAGAATAGTTTTCGTGAATCATAACGAGTAATTGATCGACATTACTCTCTTCTCTTAAATGGGAAACGCATACCACTTCTAACTAAGGCACTAGTACATATGACCAAATTTGCGACGGTTTTCCATTACTATTGCCACACTTATCCGTCTCAATTTCCATGAATGCCAAGAATTTTTTTCGTCGCTATATCCATGAACCAGGTGTTCGTGGAAATATCGACAAAAATTAGCTCTCCACATGTCATCACCATCAATATGGGTTAACCCTATGCATCATCTCAATTACGACGAAACTTCATCGCAATTACGATGAAAAATCGTGGCAATATAAAAAAATTGTGGAAAGTTGCGACATAAAAGCATGGCAATAGTGGCAAAAATTTATGCCAAGACAAAAACTTACGATGCATATGTTGTATGTGCGACACAAAACCGTGGAAAATTGCGAAGAAAAACTGTGGCAATGTAAAAAAAAATGTGGAAAGTTGCGACGCAAAAGCGTGGCAATAGTGACAAAAATTTATGCCAAGACAAAAACTTACGACGCAAATGTTGTATGTGCGATGCAAAACCGTGGCAAATTGTGACGAAAAAGCGTGTCAATATCAACGAAAATTTATGCCAAGACCAAACTTACGACGTAGATGTTGTATGTGTGACAAAAAACGGTGGCAAATTGCGATGAACGTCCGTCTCTATTGCCACGGTTGTTCAAAATAAAAATTGGTTTCTGACGAACTATCATCGATATTGCGACGCGTCCTTTAAGTTTTAAAAAAAAAAATACACGAGATATGGTATTACCATATTACATTGTAATATGGTATACCATATTACATTGTAATATGGCATTACCATATTACATTGTAATATGGTAATGCCATATTACAATGTAATATGGGATTACCATATTACATTGTAATATGGTGATGCCATATTACAATGTAATATGGGATTCCCATATTACATTGTAATATGGTAATGCCATATTACAATGTAATATGGGATTCTCATATTGCATTGTAATATGGTAATGTCATATTACAATGTCTCTACTTTCTCAACAAGATGCAAGAAGTTCTTTTTAAAAACAACTTAGGATAGCGATTTGTCCTGAGTGGGATGGTGACCTTGGCATTCAACAAGATAGGAAGTAATTCATTGATGGCAAGTGTAGCAGGTGTGCAGGTCCACAAGTGTAGCAGGTGTGCAGGTCCACAGGTGTAGCCGACATTTCTATTGAAAGAAGGATGTTAGAGAAAATGTGTAGATCTATTAGATTGAACAAGATTATAGTATATATATATATATATATATATATATATATATATATAGATAGATATAGATAGATAGATAGATAGATAGATAGATAGATAGATATATCCCCTACAAATAATCAAGGCACTAATCAACCAAATATTGGAAGTATGTGTTATCATGAAGTTGGATTAGAAGTAAGGATACCAATATGACAATATACACAAAGAATAATTTGGAATATTACTTCCAAAAAAACACATGGATTGCATGAGTGAGTCATTATGCAATTTATATTACACAATACTCTGACAACACTTCTAAGATTGATGGATGATATCTTAAGACCATATCTCAAACACCTTTATTGTAGCCTCCTTGGATGATATTTTGACTTTTAGCAAGATTTGGGAAGATCATTTGAAACATTTGGAGATGATATTTTTAACCCTTCAACACAATTAATTGCAAGCCAACATGAAGAAATATGAGCTTGGAAAACAATTATTGTTGTGTATGGATTTTGTAGTTAGAGGATGTGAATTTTGTATTGACCTAAGAAATATGAAATTCGTTGTAAATTGGTTAATCCCAGATAATTTAATTGAAACAAGGTAATTCATGGGGTTAGAAAATTATTTAGGAATGAAGTGTCTCTTCAATGCACATTAGAAAAGGCAAGTAGAACCTTTCAATTCATTGCAATTGAAAACCAAGTAACTGAAGATTTGACATGAAAGAATTGTAATGCATCAATATTAAATCTAATGAAAGTTGCAATTTCATTTGAAATCAAAGAAAATGCCGCATGATACATAATGGGGGAACCTTTGATACAATGAAGGAGTTGGATAACATAGAACTTGAAACTTTTGTTGGTGCAATCATAATATACCCCAAATAAGATAAGGAATTGTACATCATAGTTTAGGCATTGAAGTACTACATGAATTATTTGTTGGGAAAACAAAAACAAATTCACTCAAATCATAATCTTTTATAATCCTTGTCAATTAATCCAAGTCACAACAAAGCCCAGACTTCATGTAAATGGTATCCTGCAACATTTTGATTTGGTAATAAAGTATGATAAATATATACAAAACCACATGGTCAATTTCCTTTAAGACCTCTTGGTTTTTATTTGACCATAGCTCTAAAGTTAAACTCTTATGTACTTGAAGAATATAAAGGATTACCTACATCTAGTTCAAATTTTGGCAAATGGTTAAAACCTTACAAAACTTGTATAGATATGCATGTCTTGAGTCTTTGAGATGATTGTAGGATTGAAGGAGGATTAAAGTATAAATTTCATAATTTTTTTGTTTAGAAAGGAGAGCCAAGAATAAGCTCATGTGGGAAGATTTAAGTTGTAAATTCGATGTGTTTATAGTTTACTTCCAGAGTTAAAAACAAAATTACAAAAGGGCTAACAATTGTCAGTGTGTTAAAAAAAAGAAAATTGTGAGCCAAACTCGTGCGTCCTGGTGCGTTAGGGTTTGAGAGCCACCATGGCAGATCAGGGAGGGGAGCCGCCACCCCCTCCTTCCCTAGCCTCCTCCTTTCGACGTCTGGTAGAGGCGTGTAGCAAACAAACGACCACAGAAGAAGCTCCCAAATTCGTCAAGAAATTGAAGGATATTCCAGAAATCGATCTTCCCCCTGATCAACCGATGAAAGTTGCCCTATCTCTCTCTGAACGAGGTCTCATCGGCCAATTCATGGGCCTCTGGCCCTCCTCCAGATCCACAGACAACTGGGTCCAACTAAATTGGAGACCGTTGATTACAAACAGCGTGACCAGCTACGCGGTCGGACGAGGATATTTCATATTTGAATTTATTTCCGAGGAGGACAGAGACCTGATCTTCAGAAACGGCCCTTACTTCATGGGCACTCAAGGACTTTATCTAAATAGATGGACCCCGAGCTTCGACCCTGCCTCAGAAATCCCCAAAGACATTCCGGTCTGGGTAAGACTTCCCAATCTGCCGATCCACTACTGGAATCCCTCTTCTCTTCAAGCAATCGGCAATGGTCTTGGGCGCTACATCGATCGAGAAGAACCAAGGGACCAGTACTCTTGTGCGCGCATTTGTGTAGAGGTAGATCTGGAAGTCGGCCTACCAGAAGCAATCAAGCTCAAGGTCGGAACCTGGCACCACATACAAAAGTTGGATTACAAACAGCTTCCGTTCAAGTGTAGAGGCTGCCACGAATATGGTCACTTCCTAAGAAATTGCCCAAAATCTCCCCCCATCACCACAGAAAAAGAGGGAGAGGAAGGTTGGCAGCAAGCCCGAAAAGGGAGATTAAGAGCAAGAGGCCAAAGACGAGAGCAGGCAGAACCACAAAAATCCAAATCCATGGAAGCCCCAGGAAAGGAGAATAGCTTTCGAATCCTAGGCCAAAATACGGAGGAAAGTGTTCAAGATCCAAATGAGGCGACCCCTGAGGAAGGGAAGAAAGACCATCACACGAAAGACAAAAGAAACCCGCCAATAGAAGAAGAGGGGGCACAAAGCAATCCCCCCCAGCAGCAGGACGGCCGTTAGAATGCAGAGGATGGGGAGATCCAACTAGGAAGTGAATCAGAGGAAGCAAATGAAACTTGGACCTCCCCAAAGAAAAAAGGAAGAGGTCGGAAATCAAAAATTGATGAAAGGAACGAAGAAGCCCACAACGCAGTGCTGAATGGATCACAATCCACTATCAAATCGGCGTTCACTAGCCATCAAACGCAGAAGCAGATCAAAGCCTCCCAAGGAGTCCCCCCCACCTAGGTTCCCAATGATCATAACCTCCTGGAACTGTAGAGGAATGGGCAGCAAAAAAAAGGAAGAAGCTATGAAAGATATCCTCAAATCTTCGAAAGCAAGTATCCTACTGCTCCAGGAGACCAAAATGAGCCAGCAAGATGTGCTCAGAACCTTATCGAAAGTTTGGAAAGGAAGTCAAGGAGCCGTCGGGAATGCACAGGGAGCTTCAGGATGGATTTTCACTTTGTGGGACGCCTCTAGAATCGACCTGATCAACTCCCATATTTGCATGCACTGGATTCATACCAAAGTTCACCACAAAAGCACGGGATGTCAGGTAAGCATATTTAATATTTATGCTCCACAGATTTTAGGGGAAAAAAATCACTGTTGGGATTCTCTGCAGACCTATTTACAGCAAAACAATCTCTCCAATATTATTCTTGGAGGAGATTTCAATGTAACATTGGCCCAGGATGAGAAGAGGGGAGGCTCGATAGTGAGAGATCCGGCCCGAGAATGGGTAGAAGACATAGCTGCCGCATGGGACCTCCTCGACATAAAACCCACCAAGGGCCGCTACACGTGGACAAATAAGAGAATTGGCCCAGGTCACATCGCTGCCAGATTAGACAGGTTCCTGGTACAAAGCTCCTTCCTGGTGCTTGGACTTGAGACAAAATCAGAAATTCTGACCCACAGTGCCTCAGATCATAAACCAATACGTCTAGAAATCAAGAAAGACCAAGTCAAAGGGCCCATTCCTTTCAGATTCAGCCCAAATTGGATCTATGATAAAGGATTTGTTGATATTGTCAAAAAAGTATGGGCCACTACAGTCCAAGGTTCAGCATCCCATGTTTGGGAAGAAAAAATAAAAAAGCTGAAATATGCACTAAAGTCGTGGGCCAAAACCCAGCCAAGCCCAGCAGCAGTTCGACTAGAAGCCCAAGGCCTTCTCGAAGCACATCAGCTGATAATGGAACAAAAGGAGATCACTGCAGAAATTTTGAAAAAAGAGGACAACCTTCAAAGGCAATGGCACCAAGCTTGCAGACTGGAGGAGAATTATTGGAGGCAGAAGTCAAGAAGTTTATGGCTGAAAGAAGGAGACTGAAATACAGCCTAATTTCACAAACAATCAAAAGCAAGGAAACATTACAATGCAGTCACAGAAGTGCAGGTCCGAGACACAACAATAGCAGACCCGGATGGAATCAAACAAGCAGCCTATGAGACATTCGAGAAATTATATACAGCCCCAAAGGAAGTGGAATTATATCAGCAAGCATACCCCCTCCCTTTGATTCCAAAATTAATAAATGCAGACTCCAACAGAAAGCTAACAAGTGAGATCACACAGCAAGAAATAAAGGAGGCCCTTGATCAGATGAATCCCGACAAAGCTCCGGGCCCGAACGGATTCACTGCCAGATTCTATCAATACTGCTGGGAAATAATCAAAAAGGACCTAACCAAAATGATCCAGAAATCGCAAAAGGTCAGCAAGTTGGGAGGAAGCACCAACTCCTCCTTTCTAGCCCTCATTCCGAAGGAAAAAGGAGCAATCTCTTTCAACATATTTAGGCCAATCTCCTTATGCAACACAAGCTATAAAATCATTGCCAAAGTTATTGCTAACCGCCTCAAGACAACGCTTCCTCTTATTGTTTCAGAAAACCAAGGAGGTTTTTTCCAGGGGAGACACATCGCCGACAACATCATCCTAGTGCAAGAAGCAATCCACTCCAGCATGCTAAGGAAAGAAAAAGGTATGATCATCAAACTGGATCTTGTTAATGCTTTCGATCGAGTCAGACATGATTTTTTGTTTGCAGTTATGAAAAATTTTGGGTTTGATTTGCACTTCATAAGTTGGATTAAAGCATGCATTGGCTCTCCCTGGATAGCCCCCCTAGTGAATGGGAAGGTCTTTGGCTTCTTCAAAGCCTCCAGAGGGCTAAGGCAGGGTTGCCCTCTTTCGCCCCTGCTATATGCTCTTCAAGCTTCAGCTCTAAGCTTCCAGCTGGAAAATGCCCAAATAAATAAAGACCTCATGGGATTAAGCATAACACAAGGCGTGAAAGACATCAATCACACCCAGTTTGCAGATGACACATTGCTGCTGGGGGGGGCAAGTCCAATCATAGCGAAAAAATTTAAAGAAGAACTAGATGCCTATGTAGAAGCTTCTGGCAGTGAAATAAATCTGGCCAAGAGCAACATTTACAGATGGAATATCAACCCAAATGAAATGCTAAGAATTACTCACGTCATTGGGATGGAGGGGCACACAAAATGGGATGCTTTTCAGTATTTAGGAGTCCCAATCTTCAAGTCTGCACCAAGAGCCTCTCACTGGAGCCATCTAACTGAAAAACTAAAGTGCAAGTTCTCTTTCTGGGGAGCCAATTGGTTGAATTTAGCAGGGAAGACAATTTTGATAAAAGATGTAGTAGCAAGTCTCCCAATCTATCAATGTTCGTTGCTACTAGCCCCAGCCACAGTCATCCAAAGTCTCGAAGCATTTCAACGACGATTCCTCTGGGAAGGAGGAAAGAAAGAAAATAAGAAGCTGCATTTAGTTAAATGGGAAAAAGCTACAAAACACTACATGGAAGGAGGCCTTAATCTGAAGAACACCAAGACCCAGAATCTGGCCCTGGGGGAAAATATCCTATGGAAAATGGTAACTGGAAAGATTACTTGGAGTAAGAAAGCCATCTGGAGGAAATACTTCCGAGGCCCTCGAGATAGAAGCTTAGAGCTCCCATGCAAGGGAGGGAAAATCTCTCCCATCTTTGCACTCTGCAAAAAGGTGATACCTCTCTTCACACCCCACCTAACTTGGATTCCGAAAAATGGCAAGAAAATAAGAATCTGGACAGACTCGATAATGGGAGACCCTCCCCTAGAACAGCACCAAGAGCTTCAAGACCTTAAAAGATGGATGGACAGTCAAAACCTCTCTACTCTTTCAGACATATCAGATTGGGAAGCAGAAAGGCTGCATCTTTGGCAAGGATGGGTAGCCCCAATCAGACCCACCAATTTAGAAAGACAATGGGTTGCTCTCAAGAAGATTTTGCAAGGGAAATCTCCCCTAAAAAAGATAGGTAAAGACGAGCGAGGTTGGGGAAGGAAAGCTCAAGCGTATACCACAGCTGAAGGATATCACCTCTTCAATTCAGTCCCCACTGCACTGCCAAATCCAACCCTGTGGAAGGCAGTCTGGAATTACCGTTCCATTCCAAAATTTGACCTCTTCATATGGACTCTGGCACATAAGAGCATCCCAACAGGGGAGAACCTCAAGAGAAGGGGCTGGGAAGGGCCCTTTAGATGCCCACTTTGCTGCCAAGAGGAAGAAACAATCGATCATCTTCTCCTTAATTGCAATTACTCCAAAGAAGTTTGGAGGAAAATTACAGGTCTCCAGCTAATCACTAGATTCCCCACTGATGTAACAAGACTTCTCCTCCAATGGGATTCCATGGGTCCCTTTGCCGGCAAAAAAAAGAACCAAACTCACTGGATATGGGGACTGTTACCAAAGCTCGCCCTCTGGAGCCTCTGGCTTGAGCGAAACTATAGAATATTTTAGGATAGTCTGTTAAATGAAGAAAGACTGTTCACCAAAATTCAAGCAATTTTGGGGGAGTTGGCTGCACATCTCAGCCCCATAGTCAAGCTTCAAAAGCTAGATGAAGAACAGAGGAACTGGATAGCCCACTTCAATGTCCCTGAACTAGGACGCCCACACAAAACGCACCCCAATACAGAACCTTGGGAGATCAGGGAAAGTGGAAGCAACTTTGTTAATTGGAAATGTAAAATCAAAACTGTTATTCTCCACTTCGATGGGGCCTCGAAAGGGAACCCAGGTCCCTCTGGAGGAGGATGCATAATTCAAGAACCAAATCAAGACACAGTCATGCAGTATGCAATTGGGCTCGGCATAGAAACCAACAACAGGGCTGAGGCATTGGCTCTTTGGCAAGAACTGCAATTGGCTATAAAACTCAATATCCAGGACTTAACAGTAATAGGGGACTCAAGAATAATAATACAGGCCATGGTAAAGAGGTCCAATTCTCAAACTATAAAACTCCAAAGCCTCCTAGATAAAATTCGAATTATCTCAAGCAAGCTGAACTCCTGTCACTTCTATCATGTTTTAAGAGACCAAAACTGCAGTGCAGATCAAGCAGCCAATCAAGGCGTGCTACTGGAGGAAGGTACTTTGTCAGTTAATGGCACTTTGGAACGAGTGGAGATCCCCTAATCCCACGAGGTCCTTCAGTGCTCCAAATGCTGACCCACGCAGGTACAAGGGATCTAAGCAAATCGGGCTTGAATACAGGGAAGATCGGGTTTATTGGCAAACAAGCTCAGCCAGGTACCAAGATAAAGCGCGCCCGAGTTCGGAGGCAGACAAAGGATCCGCGCGAATCATCCAGTTCCCAAAGATAATGATGACCCAGGACCAAAAAGAAATAAAGGGCGCTCGGGCCTCTCACAATTCGACTCAAGGAACGATCTGCAAAGATGCGCAGGCACAGAGAGAGAGCAAGAAACCAGAGCAAGCTTCTCCAGGAACGCGAAGTAAAGCAGGAAGGACGATGGCGTCTTCCTCCAAAGGGCCAATGAGTACAGAAGAACGCTTGAAGGAGATGGATAAGACCCTCGCAAATTTGCAGTAGATGCTACAGCACCAGTTAGATTTCTTGGAAAATCTAGATGTGGAAGCTGGTCACAGGCTTGAACAGCGCGAATCAGACATCACTCTGACAAAAATTGGGTTTGCGGAAGAACTGGACAAGCTTCATCAAGAATTAAAGAACCCACAACAAGAATTCGACGAAAGAATGGAGCAATTGGAGGCCAAAATGGCCCAACTGAACAGTAACTAGAACCATGATGAAGAAAAGTAACTTTTGGGTTAAGTGTCATTGTAAAAAGCTCTCAAGCAGTCAGGCATTGTATTATCCATGGCTTTAGATAAGCAGTATAGTAAGCAAATAGGGAGCTCTGGCAGTTAGTAGGCTTATGTTTGTAATCACAGCTGTTTGTAGTTAAAGTTGTTTGTAATCAAGTTAAAAGACCCAAAGAAACACTGGGCATTTTGTAAACTGAACCAGTGGCTCTGCCACACTTCTTAATATAATCTCATAACCGTTTATGTTAAAAAAAAAAAAAAGTTGTAAAGTCGATATACATTTTAGAGTAAACAAGACTAAATATTATGGTAGTTTTTATACCATGTTGAAACATGAAAACAAGATGTAATTATCTTCTTCACTCATGTAAAGGTGAATTTTCAAATATCTACATTTATCATGTGTAGTAGATATAATAGATTCTCAAGAAACTTTTAATCCACACTCTAGATGATAATGGATATAAGTTGAAGAGAAGTGACTCCTTTATTTACAATTGCATGGATATCCCAAGGATATAAATCAAACATTGGTTCATTTGTTGTGAGGCTATAACATCCCAATATTTGGGAAGATTTTTTGTCATTTATATATAGCATTGTTAATTGCACAATTCATTGCTCACCTCAAATCCTCCACCTAAGACTTTCTCATATTTTATTGTACTCACTTTAACTTGAAATTTTAGCCCTCAAAGTGGAACAATTAAGAAAATTGATCAATGGGAAAATATGTGAACTTCATTAAAAAGAAAAATCCACGAACATGTGTAGGTATAAGCAACCTTGTAGGAATATCAATCAAGTTACGAAAAGAGGCATGATAAGCATTGAACAACACATACCTCCTAAGTTATATCAAGTGTGGTTGCACCCACCAAAGAAAGGTTTAAAATGATATTTTAGGATTTTGGATAAGAATGAATAAAAGCTATTTGCT
>ML779709.1:18948-30472 GCA_009831015.1 Picea engelmannii | reverse complement strand
CATGCATAACTAGGATAGTCATCAAAACATATGAACATATAAACATCGATAAAGATCCAAATACAAGTCATGAATTTATACATCTAATTTTTCTTTGATTTTTGTTTTTTTACATTCATAAAACTGACAATTGGGGTATCATAATCATCCAAGGAAATTGTATTTTGTGTGCCCTGTCCTTCTATTGTTTATGTGCGCTCATGTACCATACTTCCGGTACGTCACTAAGAAGGATTAGCTGGCATCTGTTCAAGCTCGTGAACTGGAACAATGAAAATGATCATATGGATATGTTGAAATATAATTGAAATAACTACTTCATTATTTTTATTAACATTACACTATTGCTCTTTACCTGTCTCTGTAGCTGGGACAGTTGGTGCATTAATTTCCTATCCACTTGATTGCTCTCACATTTCACCCTCCTGAGCTACATGCTCTTAAATTTTGAGAATATAATATATAAGTATAAGTCAGGAAGTAAATATCTACAATCACAGTAAATATTTATAATTCTGAAGCATACATATCGGAATGGGTACTCTGCTCTACACTATCACTGGACATGTGCACCCTTGTATGATGTGGTGTTTGTCGAATACCGTTGGATTCACTATTGTGGTAGCACTGTTTCTTGAAAACAAACATAAATACTTAGTTAAGGGTGATATAATAAAATATGAATAGACTTTACAAGCATGCTATTGTGGTTTCCTTATTCATTTGATTTACCTGTGTGGTTGGGGAGATAGGAGTCTGGCCCAATCTTTTTCTATATTCAATCACACTTTTAAAACCATGCTTGTAACCAAGCTTTAGGTCCTCCTCGGTGGAAGCAGTGTCGAACATATTTAACTGCAGTGCATAACACCATTAAAAATACCAATAACAAAAACATATATTTGTCTGCTACTGTTAAATAAATATTAACCACAGTTAACCATTTAAATCTTACTATTCAGACTTTTAGTTTTTCGTAGCCACCCTGGCCTAGTTTATGCTAGCCGTGTTTTTCCACTCTGGCCTTTGTTTCTTTGGAGATGTTTGGTAGCCTACATATGGAATTTTTGAAAAAAAATAGATATCGGAATTGTTACTTAAAACAGGAAAGAAAAATACAAATGCTCAAATTTCACTGATAATATGACATGTGTTGTACCTTGCTTGACCAGCTCATGGTTGTCGTCCTTGTTTTTTAAACAAGTTCTCCTTTGCATCCTCTATTAGCACCTTCCACTCTTTCTCGAGAACCATGGGAGGGTGCTCATACTTGAGGTCTATTTGCAATTTCTCCCTATACTGGGCCTTGGTATATTTTAAATTCTCGCCAGCTAACTTTGTAACCACTTTCTTGTTGAAAGTGTTGTCGAAGAAGTTTACCATGTGATCTATTAAATCATCTTTCTTTTTGCTATCTTGGCCATTACATCATGTGCGAATGGTGATGCCAAACAACTCCAATGCTTTGTCATTTAAGTTTCTATAGAAAACATTGTCTCCTTCATAAACGTGTTATCCATTAATTTATAATAATCTCAACAAATGTCCATTTCAATTTCATGAAAAAAATGAATCAATTAATTAACAATTACTTGCAATCTTCTGAATCTTGATCGGAACACATGCATCATCCACCAGAAAGGTGACATCTAGTGAACTGGTGCTTTTAATTCGTTCTGCTCCATGAAGGATAGTATCTTGTCCATCTACAGTATGTTCCTCTCCGAAGTCATGTGGAGTCCCAGGCTCCGACTCATCATGCTCCGGCATGTCATGCCGGTCAAAATCATTTTGTTCATCAATGAATTCTAGGGGAACCTCAGGAGGCTCAAAAAGCCTCACTTGAACTTTTCTATGTCGACCTTTTTTTTTCATTGGACCATCAATGCTACCTATACCAGTTGCAGGATCGACAAGTTCCCCACACATGAGGTTTAAAAACTCCTACAATCGGAAAACTTCACTTTATCATATTATATACAAAATATAAACAAAAAAATGGATATGAAATTGTCATAGCTGATAAAAATATGTGAAGATGCCACTTACCCCAAAATTAGTTCTTTTATTTTGTAGCTCTACAATTCTTTCTCTGTCCTCCTCTGTCATTGGTCTTTTGGTAAGAAAACCTAGATATTCTATGTTAGCCTTCTTCAAGGCTTTCGTTACAGTTGTCATTGGGTCAATCAAATAAAATATTTTTTTCTCATCAATATCCTCTGTGGGAGCCTTCCCACGTTGACCATGCCACAATACATTGATGAATAAAATTAATGAGATGAACTTTAACAAATGAGAAATTTAGTTGTTTTATTCATAAGTTGTTTATGTATTTAACGTTTACCTGGTGAGGCACTACGGGTGCCTTTCCACAATCACTCTGGACAGATGTAGTGGGTGATTTTCGGACACAGTCACCCTGGACAAATGTTGACACAATAAATCAATCAACAAAAGTTATGAAATTCACTTGTAACATTAAAAAAATGAAATATTGCAATAATATCATAAAAACAATAACAAAATTTCAGAAATTTAGTTGTTGTAGTCATAAGTTGTTACTATATTTAACATTTACCTGGTGAGTCACTGCGGGTGTCTTTCCACAGTCACCTTGAACAGATGTAGTGGGTGATTTTCGAACACGGTCACCCTAAATAGAAGTTGACACAATAAATCAATCAACAAAAGTTATGAAATTCACCTGTAACATTTAAAAAATGAAATATTGGAGTAATATCAGAAAAAAAAATAATAATAATAATAATAATAATGAAATTTCAGAAATTTAGTTGTTGTAGTCATAAGTTGTTACTGTATTTAACATTTACTTGCTGAGGCACAGTGGGTGCCTATCCATGGTCACCCTGGACAGATGTAGCGGGTGATTTTCTACCACGGTCACCCTGGACAGATGTTGACACAATAAATCAATCAATAAAAGTTATGAAATTCACCTATAATATTAAGAAAATGTAATATTGCAGTAATATCAAAAAAAAAAAATAATGAAATTTCTGAAATTTAGTTGTTGTAGTTATAAGTTTTTACTGTATTTAACATTTACGTACTGAGGCAAAGTGGGTGCCTTTCCACGGTCACCCTGGATAGATGTTGACACAATAAATTAATCAACAAGAGTTATGAAAGTAATTGTAAAAAAATTATGCAGTAAAAATTTGAAATATTGCAGCAATAAATTTTAACGATGATTGATCAAAGGTAAAGTTGAATGGTATGTAATATATTTACCCCCATAGTCGCACCCCCTCCATCTATTTGATTTAAGTTGTAATCGATCAACAACTTGATGCAGATCCCCTGCCTCAGTAGGGTCCACTAACCTCCTGGTCTCTGGATCATTCTTCTTCTGAGCCGAAATAGCTCTTCGGCTCCTGTTGGAACCCTTTGAAAAAATCCATAGGTCCATTTGTCCTCTGGCACAAGCCTTGAGAAAACCTATGCACGCACTCCGATTTCGACGCTCTTTCCTGTTCTAAACCAACACCTTTCGGGTTTCGAGGTTTCGGGACTCCTGCATGCGAGCTCTCCCAGGCTCCTTGTCCCTCCAACTCCCGGTCACCGAAATGCTGAAATCCACCCGTGACTATGGTCTGATTCTAGGGATTTTAGAATTCATGCTTTCGTGATTCCAGTTGTAGACGGTTCTTGGTCCTTCGAACTCCCGAAACTCAGAATGTCGAAATCTACCCGTGACCACGTCTTCTTTTCGGGATTTTGGAATTCGCAATTTTGTGATTCTGCGAGTCGGGACTCCCTGTCTCACGACTCCTTCACTCTTGAACTCTCGGTTGTCGAAATGTTGAAAAGGGATTAACGGATCGGCTCATGCTATTATGGCATCATCTGCTTTTGGGATTTCGTGACTTCACGAGTCAGGACTCCACGTCTCCCGACTCCTGGCCTCTCAAACACCTGGGTTCCGAAATGCCGAAATGACAGTCCACAACCAAGCTCTATTGGCTTTTGCGATTCAGGAAACCATGATCCAAGTGTTACCCCTGTTCTCTATCTTTCGAACCCCCCGGTTCCTGAAATGCCGAAATCTCTCCCTCTAAGAGATCAACGGCCCAGTCCTCCTGGAACCAAAATATTTCGGGCCTTTTCCTGAAACCTTGATCGCTTTCCATGTGTCCTCCTGTGGACAGTCACGATGCTTCTACAAGGGTTAAACCTCATTCTCCTCTTTCCAGATCCAATGGATATCGGTCCTTTACGCGAGATTTGACAGTCACGATCTGATCTTTTATGCACCTCCTATGTGCACTCCTCCTGTGCACGTATCCATGATCCAGCGACTCTCAGGCCACTGCACTCCAGATCCAACGGATGGCATGATTTCATGCACCAGAAGTTCATGATGCAGCGACTCCAAAATCCCTTGCCACTCCAAACCCCAAACTCCAAAATTATGAAATGTCGAACTCTTGAGCTTTGTCGATTGTGAAACCTCAAAGAGTTTCTCGACCTTCTACTCCTTTCTTCTATTGCTATGCGCGCAAAGGCATTGTTCCTCCTAGGCTTCGGGACTTAGAATAAGTCCACACTCGCACACTCCTTGTGCTACTGAGTATTTCGCTAAACTCAAATCTGAAGTATTTCTTGTAAAGAAATGCTTCACGCCCTCCTGACATTCTTCGGCTCGATGCACAGCTTGCAGAGCCTTTCTCCACAGAGTGTTCAGCAACTTTGTGAGTGTCTTCTCTTCGACACTTCTCTTTTCTCAGACCCGAAATAGAGTTCTCTGGTGCACTCTATGCACTCGCTCAATTCCCTCCTGGCAGGGCTTTACAGAACCTTCAATATCTTTGTTTCTTCTCTGTGCCTACCTTTGCACAGTTCCTCCTTCAGAGTGTTCAGTAACTCTGAGGCTTCCTTTGAGTCTGTGAATTCTCCTAGTGTGCACTCCTTGTATGTTCTCTCTGACTCCGCAGAGCTCATATGCGCACTCCTTTCAATGGCTATAGAACTTCCAGTGTTTTGTTGTGCACTCCTTGCATAGCCTAAAGAACCCAGACATAACTCACAACTCAATCAGATAGACAATAAAATCTATCTATAACCTATATCTAAAGCATACAGGTGATATTCAAATGCATAAACATGCACAGACAATCCATGGTTAGGAAAAACTGCTCTTTGTATTAATTTCCAAATGTCTATACAAATGTTTACAAAGGCTGGACTATAACAAGTCTCATCTCTCTCTCGAGACCTCTCTACCTGAGAACTCTCCTCCTAACTCTCTACTCTAATTTCTTCTTCCTCCCCCTTACAAAATGAGGGCTCCCATGAGCTTATCCTCAACCACCATCTCTGAGCTATCGTTATCACAGAGCGGCCCCTACTCCTATGGATATATTACATAAATGGATGTCCAGTCCTGACTAATCTGGACTTAGCTGCAGGTAACCATTAAAGGCAACCTCAACTACTACCTGTACAAAGGCATGATCTGGCATTAAAATCCTTACAATCATTTATTAAAATTTCAAATTTCAAAATTGAGAGGGTTGCGCCTCTCCCTTTCTCCATTAAATGCATGTTGGATGTGTTGGCTGGATGGCACGTTGCTGACGTGGAGTGATGCTCCTACATCACAACTCTTCACCTGGAACTATTGTTTTTGTTGCACATACAAATATATGATTTCCTTTGTGGGCCTCAAATATGCAATTCAGTTTCTTAGTTGTTTCCACTAGTCGTGTACTATTTATAAATCCCGCAATGTTTCCAGTAGCTTTTGGCCTTCCATCAATATACATAGTTGCCCCTTTATTTTGATTGTTGTCTAGTAATTGTATATAATTTACAGCAACTTTGTATCTCCGCATACTTTGCGTATATCGGACCAACATCAACCAGTGATTGTATTTGTATAATGGTCTGACATACTCCATCAATTTAGTTACAGTTCCATAGCTGACCTTTATGCCATCCATAGAAAATAACCCCAATCCATGTAAGGACGAAGGAGCAATGCGATACATCCTCCCACCGATGAAGAAATCTGTGTCCACTTCATGTAGCTCCTTAGGTACCCATCGTTGCACTAGATGTTTATACCTTAAGGGAAAATCAATGTCACCTATGCTCACAACATCATAATTACATGACCCTCTGTTGGCAATAAAAAATTGCATGAAGGTACGAAATCTTTTCCTTACCTTTTCCAACCTAGTTGATCTAGAACCAGTAGATCTAGTACAACACGTCTCACTTTCAACCTCTCTTAGTATATCTTGATCATTACTCGAGGAAGATAGATCCGACAGATACCTATTTGGTGGTACCTACACTCATTAAAACAAGAAGATAAGTTATCGTGCCAATATACTTTTTTGGTACCAACACAGTTGCATTTAGTTGCATAAAGTTGAAATTGCCACACTTATCCGTCATATAGTTTCATAAGTCGCATATAGTTGCATAGTTACATATAGTTGCATATAGTTGCATAAGTTGCATTGTTGCATAAAGTTGCATGTTGCATAAATTTGTGTAAAGTTGCATAAGTTCCATAAAGTTGCATAAGTTGCATATAGTTGCATATTTTCATATAGTTGTATACGAAATTGTTGCAATGTAGTTGCATAAGTTGCATATAGTTGCACACAGTTAATTACATGTGTTTCTTCCGAAGAGGTCACGCATTCAAATCCAAAGGGGAGTAGGGTATGTATACCTCCATACACTTTAGTGGTGAAATTTGAACAAACAATGAGGAACAATAATTGGGTTGTAGGTCTAAAAGATTGTCTCAACTATTGTGGAAATTCTAAGCATGGTTTCTCTCCAACCATCCTACATGGGAAATACAATGCAAAACATTTTCTTGCATGAGACCCCTCTCTCTTCCTCGGGATATGACACATATGAGACTTTTACTTAGACCAACCCAAAAGTCAAATATTGATGGGAACGTTGTAAGGATACATAGTCAAGAAAAGATATTACCCCAAGGACAATGATAAGGCTAAATCAACCAAAAATCCCCTTTCCTCTTCCCCTATTGTGGTATCATAGTCCCCTTGTTTCTCCCTGGGTGGATTTATATTATTGTGCATTTCCCTTTTTACAAAACCATGAACTTCTTATAAGAAATATACCCACCACATTGTAAAGTTAGCCCACCACTTGGACTCTTATGCATTCACTAGTAGGGACTTGGCCTTGAGCTCCACACTTGGAATATTCACAATGCATATCACATATTTACAACATGGGATCATTATATCTTAGACCACATGGCTTGATTCTTGTTTCATAAACTATGGTTAAAAAATAATACATGATTTATTATATTACAATTAAGGGGTCAAAACTAGGATATTACAAAAGGGAATTCAAGTAGTGAATTCAAGCATATGCCATTGACATTACGACGTGTTTAGCAAAGTGATGTCATATAACACAAGGGGCTTGCAAGTTTCCATCCAAGGATTGAGTGATTTTTGCTCCGAGAAGCTCCATGGTAAGTGTTGTGGGATTGGTATATGGAAAGGTGATGTGATAGAAATATTAATATTGAGCATCCAAGTATTGTCTCATGTCTCATCTATGCTTATTGGCATTGTTCCTTGTCACTAAAGACATCGATCAAATTTTGAAGCAAGATGAGTTATTTGATGACATTTTATGTATAAGTGTATTTAGTGTATGAGGTGACCTTTACCATAAAAAAAAAATAGTTAATTGTTAGATGATTTTTGAATGCATCAATTATGTAGATTGAAAAGCATATAACATGGATGAAAATTGTGAGTAAAATTGTCAATTTTAGGAAAACAATGTTCTATGCGAGCGCAAAACTTTAGCCTTTCTAGCTAAATTGAATATGTGAATGCCGAAAGAGGCTAGATTGATGTTTTTGATGCATATGATCAAAATGCAATAGATATAATTTAATTATTAGGCCCTTTGGTACAAAAACATTTTTTTGTGTCAAATAGGGCATTTGACCACTCACCAAAAACCTTATCATATACTCTACGGATTAAGGAAAGGAAATATTTCTCTTTGATTTCATTTTCTTGATAAACCCTTAATTTCCATGTAGTAGTAATTATATTTTTTTTCTTAATGACAATTTTATGCATAAAGCAATAGCCTTTCAACCACTCATGACATTTAATGCCATGAAGGCTCAATAATCCTTGAAGGGCAGGTCTTGAAGGGAAATGGAATCTTCAAATTTGATCACTAGAAATTAGTTCTAAGGCTTGTGTTGATCTTTAATAGAAGTTGTTGAAATTAATGATCCCTAACCAATCTCCAAATTTTCATATGTTTATTAGATCTTTTGTGGAAAAACTTGCATAAATCTTGAAAGTATGAGGTGATTAACTTGTCATTAACAATGTGGGATGATATAGAATTAAGGGTTTTTCCTCAAAATTGAAACATCTCAGGGATTATTAAAGCTATGCATGTATATCCTCATACTCTACAAGACTTCTCAATCCATCTGAATATGTACCTTTTTCATTTTCTACTACATGTTTTTCTTTAGCACTTGATAAGGAAATGGTGGGTTACTTCTTCTCCATGATACAATTCCATCAGCCTACTTGAAGCAATATCTAGATGTTGATTTGAAATCAAGAACATCTTCTTCCCAATCTGCATCACAATATCCAAACAATTGCATTGCATCTAACATTCTCTCACAGATGTTGATGCCCATGTTCCTTTTAGAAATGTGAAAATCCTTTTAATTGTTCCCCAATGTTGCAACCCATATCTTGTGACAATTTTTGAGCAATTTCTATTTTAGTCTTCACATTTTAGAAATCACTCATCCTTAATATCTAAAGGATATGCTCAATGTATCTCCTTTGACTCAAATGAAACCTCCTATTGCTCAAATCTCTTACTACTTGAATAACCAAGTAGGATTAATGGATCTCTCCATGATCCAACATGTCAAATTCTACAACAGTTTTGATTTGAAAGAATTTAACAAAGATAACTCCTTGCTCATACAAATGCATAATMTATSGAGAATRVHAAAATGATAAAAKACTTGRCAKTWTKMTTGACATAAATATTTADATATGTAGWATAATGTTGGAAACCCTCATTCATTAAATGTGCATCARTSTGTCAATATCATGCCCTATAGGATTTCTTAAGTCTATGCAATTACTTTTGCAACATGCACACCATATGCTTGTTGCCTTGTTGTACATAACCCTCAAGTTGTTCCATACATATATCTTCCTACAACATACCATTAATGAATGTTTTCTCAACATCATGTTGATGGATATACATATGCATCATTATTGCAATTGCTAAGATTTTTATAATGGATGCCATCTTCACTATTGGTATAAAAAAATTTGGGTTGTCTGTGCCCTAAATTTGTGTGTACACTATCACCATCACTTGAGCTTTATATTTCTCAACTGCATCACTTGACTTGTTTTTTTTACCCACTTAGTACTAGTTTATTTCTTACCTATTGGTAGAGGAACACGTGCCCAAGTTTGATTCTTCACTAATGGATCATACTTTTCATCCATAGCTTGTTTCCATTCTACCATGTTTTGGCCTTTAAGCACAATTTTTATTGTTCGGGGTTCGAGAACTTCAACAGTCCATGCATAAATCCATAGTGTCTCTACTAGTTTTTGGATTCTTGTTGATATTCTTAGTGCCAACAATTATTTGTTAGGTTTTTTTCACTTCTACACTCTCCCAAAATGAAGGATTATCTTCATTTGAAGTTCCCTTGGTATATTCCTCAAGTATCTCCATTGAGGGGACATCCAAAAGCTTAATGCTTCTCCTACCTTTGTAGTCGCTATAGAGATGCTTCACTAACACTGCAACTTCATAAAACATCATCTCAACTTATAATCATTGAATGTTCTATTGGGATATACAATCTATAAATAGTTGCATTTGAACCATAACCAACCATAATACATTGTGTGCTCCTATCATCCATTTTTTTCACCTCTATCTATAATTTATGCATATAATGGAAAACCAAAAGTTCTCAAATTCTAACCATTTGGCTTCCTTCGATGCCATGCTCCAAACAATGACTTCAGAAATTATTTGGTAGTAACCTACTGTAGGCATAGGTTGTGGTTTCCATGCTTTTTTCTAGATTGTATTTGTTAGTATGAAACTTTTAATCATACACCTTGCATACACCATACACTATGAAGTGTAGAAACCATACACTTCATAGTGTATGGTTTCTACACTTCGTATTGATCATACACATATCCCATCGCATATTGGTGTGTAGAGTATTTCATGGTGCATTTCCCATACACAACCTACACTAGGAAAACACTTAGGTCCTCCTAGTGATGGATCATAATGTGTTAAAACCCCTCATTTTGAGTCCTTTACCTTAGTCTAGATGTGTGATTATGTCTTTCCATGTATTTTCTAGTTCCATCATCCATTAGGGCACACTCTTCAATGCATAAAATAAAACCAATTGTTCATCATCCAAAAATTGATTTATACATATGAGGGAGTAAGCATAGAAGAGATCAACTATTAATTGTTTGGAACCAATGTTGGCATGAAATAAGGTCCAATGTATATCTAACTTACTATATACAATATGAAGCATTACTGCATGAATTCAATAGTGAACCCAACAATGTTGTGATACAAGAACTCATTTGTAAACAAGAAATGAGTGTGAACTAACTYAATCACATTCARTGGCATAACTRGAGCTTGTGCATKAGAAGGGCCAACTAAAATTTGACTCAAAAAATTGATGTGCGACTAAAATATCTATCATAGAGGAACAAATCTATACATCTTGAGTTGACTTCTACAAATGAACATAGTGTATCAGTTTCTAACTATCAATGGAAAATTCCTTTATAGGCCCACATGATTGATTAAGAATTCATTGGAGTAGTAACTACTATTAGATGGTGTTGTTGATTTTCAACTCTAGGATGTGGCAGTATTAATTTATTTTATCTGAGGTAACCAAGAAATTTTCTACATTCTCAACTCTTAACATATCCAAGCATGATTGTTGAAGCTCATTTGATTTTGACATGAGGCTATAAAGGGGTTGAATCAACTATGTTGGGTTCTAAATTTGGCTAAGTGTGAAGACTTGAATCTTCAACTAAATTCTTGATTAAGGATAATCTCAATAGTTTTTTCAGAGTGGGAAGTTGTTTGAGAATTAAGGGAGAAACTATGAAATGTGATCCTTTTGTCATTGTGTCTCTAGGAAAAGTCTCTTGATGCAAATGGAAATGGAAAAACGAGGGGAAATATGGTGTCACTAATACCACTCTCTTCCATTTTTTAGCTAATCGATTAGTGATTGTTTTAAGCATGTGTTCAACCAAAGGTTAGAAGTTCTCTAGTTCAAACATGGGGTTCAAATCTTCCAAATGGTTCATATATGAAAAAATATAGTCATCCCCATTCTCTACAACAATACATGTCACAAGTTCTCTACTAAGTCTTTCTTATTCTCTACTAACTCTCTTTTTAGAGTCAA
>ML779708.1:465410-483633 GCA_009831015.1 Picea engelmannii | reverse complement strand
TATCATATTGCAATGCAATATGATATGATATATCATATTGCATTGCAATATGATATATCATACATATTGCATTGCAATATGTATGATATATCATATTTCAATGCAATATGATATATCATACATATTGCATTGCAATATGGAATATGATATATCATACATATTGCATTGCAATATGGAATATGATATATCATACATATTGCATTGCAATATGATATATCATATCATATTGCATTGCAATATGATATATCATATCATATTGCATTGCAATATGATATATCATATTGAGATACTACTTCCTCCCGAACGGCTCCTGTCAACGGCTATTTCCTCCGCACACGGCTACTTCGTGCAGGAGGTCGTTGGATCAGCCTCAATTTCCATCTCTATCTACGCTAACGGACTGAAGCGAATAATATTCCTGCACATCTATCGTCATATGTCTGTCACTGGTCGTGATTCAAGGGAATGCCAAACGGAGTTGAGTTGGGTAAGTTCGGGGACCTTAACCGGGCGCTGCCTGATTAGGTGGGTCGGTCCTGACTGGTCAATAGCTTGAGGAAAATGTAACCTAATTGAGTTTCGGGGAATCTTTATATATAGTCCATGTCGATTCGAATAAAGTGCAGATATCTTCTCCCATGCAGAAACCCTTTCCAAAGCATCCTGTCTATCTGACGCCCCGGTCCGGAGGAAGTAGTCTCTCAATATGATATATCATATTGCATTGCAATGCAATATGATATATCATATTGCAATGCAATGCAATATATATCATATTGCATTGCAATATGATATATATATATCATATTGCAATGCAATATGATATATATATCATATTGCATTGCAACATTGCAATATGATATATCATATTATTTTTTGAGTTTTTTTGGTTGGAATTTGGTGATGTAAATTTGGACAAAATCGCTATATTCTGTTGTTTAAATTGTATTTATGAATGCATAAATGGATTTAGGATGATGAAAAATCCTTAGGGTACTTGGATTATACAAACTTAGCCACTCAAATTTACAACTCCAACCATTCATCACCAAATTTTGGACAAAATCAAATAAAAAAAATTATTGAAAAACAATCAAAAGTAGAACATTTAAACTACTACCTAAAAAACGGGGAAAACAAAACTGTATATTATCGTCATTTAAGGTGGATCTATGGATCTATGCTAATTGTGTTTTTCGGTTTAAGTAGCTCGCGTACAATGTCCTCTATTACATCTCGTTTGCAACAATTACCGATTTGCATGTGTTGCGCCTCCTCCATACTGCTGCTCTGGTTTCAACACAACCCATGTGACATGTAGTTGTAATTCTCCACTGTTTTTGTTTCGAAGTGGGGAAAAGGAGAGTGAATCCTCAAGGGGATGAAAGACAAAAAGGTGAGTGAAACCTTAAGGTGTTGAAAGAGAAAATCAAAGGAGAGGGAGTTCTATTATGCTAATTAGGATTTTAGATATGGATTATGTTAAATTGTGTTTTGGATATTGATTATGTTACTTTATGGTTGTATAAGGATATTTCACTTTGGTTTTAGATAAGGGTTTATCAACAAATTAGTAAAGAAAAATAAGCTATCTAAAGTAAACTTAGTGGAAAAAAAATTAGGAAGATAAAAACTTTAACGATAGAACACATAGAGAAGAATGGAAGCAACTCACTTGGAATTTGTTATTGTAAATCTTGAACTTACATGTTGTGTTGAATAAGAGAATTGAATCTTATATATGTAGCTCAACTTTATTTCAAAACATGAATTGAACTTGATCTCCAATATAGAGAGACATCTATATATACAAAGAACATTAGATCTACTACCATAAAAGATATATCAATAAAAAAACTCATTAGAGAGACTCATGTACCTTCAAGTCGGATGATACCTCATTTTCCCTAGGTGTGATATGAACTTCCTTAAGATTGTAGATTGAATCATCCAAGGAATGAGTGGAACTATGGCAACAAATATGTCCTCGGATGAATCAAGAAACCTTGAAGGTTGGACCCAAGCTAATCATAAGAGGTCCCTATAGAAGTATTGGAGATGACAAGTGCATGTAGCCTAGGAGTATGGAATTGAAATTAGCTCAGGATGTGTTGATAATTTGAGTGTGTACTTGTGTGATAATAAGAGAGGGAAAGAATAACTAAGGAGGCTTTACAAGGATGAATGGAATGGTATAAATATAAAAGGTAATGACTTCAAGATGTAGGCATGGTTAGGTTGGCCAAGGGTTTGAGTCATATGAAAAGTCATGCCACAAAGTTTGACTCCATAACATGGTATCTATAAGACTATGGCATGGGATTTTAGGGCCAAAACACCTCTTTGTTATTCATGACATGGACCACAAGTGTGGCACCCACTTTAGGAACCCATGGTATGTCCTCCTTCAAGAAATTGAGAAAAATTTTGGAAAATTTACTCATTTTGACTCCATAAAGAGCAAACTTCCAAATAGAGTTGGGTCATACTGGACCTATAATGGGGGGATCCTAAGTGAATATGGACCAAATTGGGGGATTCTTCTCTAGTTGAACCCATAAAACTAGTAAATACCCCAAATGAGTGCCTCAAAGGTCAATGTGGACCAAATCAATCACTAAGGATCAAATATTGAGAGAGAATACAACCTAGGATCCCAATGAATTGTTAGATATTATTAAGAGTTTATATGCCTATGTTGAGGTAGGGGAAATCAAGGAAGGTGGTCCACCACAAAAGGGAAATCTAGACAGATATTGTATCGTCATTGGGTGAGTTACAAATGAATACAATGAAAAAGTAGACTACACATCATACCTCCAGGTGGTTAGGTGTATGTGAGCACTCAATTACAAATTTCATATGCTCCACTATGTCTTTTCTCCAATTAAAATAGGAATTGGGTACACTAGACTCTAGCTTCCTTCTAGTATGAGAGTTTCTCTATCACAAATCAAGGTATGTTCCTACCATATTCACATTAAGATACAGAACCATATTCTCTAGGGGAATTCATTCAAAGCCTAAGAATGACCATTCAAGAATTTTGTATTTAGATCATCATCCTCTTATGATATTAGGGGGTGGTTCTACTATCTCTTTAGGGACCCACATAGCTCCCCCCAAGGCTTCCTATAAAACTCCACTTTCTTGCAAAACAAGACCTTATACCCAATCTCAAAAACAAAGAATATATATATATATATAGATAGATAGATAGATAGATAGATAGATAGATAGATATATGAAGAAAAAAACTAGATCTACTACAATAAAATATATATAAATTAAAATGTCAAGTAGAGAGACCCATGTTCCCTAGGGGGTATGATACCTTCTTTTCCCTGGATTTGATGGAACCTACCTTGAGGTTGTAGGGTTCAATTGTCCACGTATGAGTGGAACTATGACATTAATGCTCTAGGATGAATTAATAAGCCTTTAAAGTTGAAGAGAAGCTAATCACAAGAGGTTGTTATAGAGGTTTTGGAAATAATAGGTTGAAGTAGCCCAAGATCATGGAAGAGGATATATTAACATGTGTCCCAAATCTGAGTGTGTACCTACAAGATAGGGTTTCAAACATGAGTTGACAAAGATAAATTATAAAGAGGAATTGAATGGTATAAATAGGTAAGAGAAAAACCTCAAGGAATCAATGTACTTCGCGTTAGTCATTAGAGGGCTCAAGTCACATAACAAATTCATACCATGTAGTTTGAATCAGTGCTCTGATTTTTCAATATTCTCCTATGGATTTTGAAGCCCCAAACACCCCTCTATTATGTGTTTCATGGAACACAAGTGCATTAACCTCTTTAGGAATCCATGATACACTCGCCAAGACATCAAGT
Organism: Picea engelmannii; assembly: GCA_009831015.1. Taxonomy (NCBI): domain Eukaryota; kingdom Viridiplantae; phylum Streptophyta; class Pinopsida; order Pinales; family Pinaceae; genus Picea; species Picea engelmannii. The sequence goes on along the minus strand of ML779708.1, from coordinate 479,779 downwards.
AGGGCTAAGGAGGTTTTACTAATTTGACCTTGTAAATATCAACCTCAAATGGATTTTGGTCATAGTGGACTCATCGTGAGTAATCCTAAGTGATTATGGACCTACTCAAGAGTTTTCACCCCCTTGATTGAATGCATAAAGTTGGTAAATACCCTAAATGAGTGTCTTGATGGTCAATGCGGATGAAACCAATGACCAAGGATCAAATATCAAGAGAGAGACAATAGCCTAGGATATTACCAAAGTGCTAGATATCGCTAAGAGCTCATACATATAAGCTAAGATAGGGGGAATTCAAGGAAGTTGGTTCACCACAAAAGAAAAATATAGAGATATATCATATCATCATTGAGTGGGTCATGCATGGTCACGACATGGAAGAGAGTCACACAACAACCTCCCTAGTGGGTAGGTGTATGTGAATCAAAAGTGTGAAATATGATACACACTAGCTTAACTAATTCCTTCTTCCAACCTTCTCATAGGCTAAGTAGGAAGAGAACCCCTCATCAACATCTTAGCTTAGCTGGTAATTTCATGAGGCATTGCAGATCTAGGGATACAATTGGCCTTATAACCGTCACACACTTTTCTTCTACCTTGAAGGTAAGAAGTGTTCCTTTAATGTAACATGATTCTTCTCTTTATATCATAGATTCTTCTTCATGAGTGTATTTGATGTTTTCCACTTTCATGGGTTTGACCTTCCTTCTATTATGATTTTCTTATACTAAATTAGGATTTAAAGTTTCTACATAATTCATGGAGTTGTGTTTGTGCTCCCTATGTCACCTATTAATAATAATAAACAATAATTCAATTAAGGTCGCAACTTAGCCAAACTCCAAATTGACATATGAGATCCCCTTGTTGATCGAACAAGGGAACCCTTCCATTGCAACGATATTTCCACTTAATCTATAAAAATGTATATACTCTAACCCTCCATTAAAAAATTATAACCACCAAAATAACACATAATTTTTAATTGTTAAACCATTTTAATACCCTAAATCAAACTTATTCTTTAATAAAACCTAATATATATTAAAATGAATTAAATTATTACAAGTTAACTACCCATTTAACATGTAATCTTGGGCCTGCTTAAAATATTATACAGTGGTGTATACAATATGACACCCAACTATAATTTGCTAATTGAACTTGTAATTTCTCAACTTAAGATGTTGTTTGTTTGCAGCGGTTAAAATATCTTTGTTTTTTAATTAATATATTGAAATTTAAAATCAATGACATTTGAATTTTTTAAGTTAATTTTTTTATAATTTATATACTTAACTAAATTCATGTAATTTAATTTAAGTTATAAATTGGAGGTATTATTTGGAATATTTTGGAGAAAGAGGTGGATAATACCTTAGCTTAAAAGGAGTTTCAAGTACAAATTTAGTGAATATTTTTTCCCAAGTAAAGTGTTGTTAGGACAATACATTAGCTTAAAAGGAACTTAAGCACATATTTAATGAATAGTTTTTCCCAAGTCAAGTAATGCTAGGACAATACCTTAACTTAAAAGGAACTTCAAGCACATATTTAATGAATACTTTTTTCCAAGACAAGTAATGTTAGGACAATACCTTAGTTTAAAAAGAGCTTCAAGCACAAATTTAATGAATATATTTTCCCAAGTCAAGTAATGATAGAATTAAGTCTAGCATTACTTCTTAACATTAAATGTTAGAGCATTTTCCCAGTTTTAGTTGAAGTTTCAACGAACTCTGACAATTTAAGCAATGTTACACTCAATGGCATTGACACATACCACTGCACCTGTTCATCCATAGCTATGTAAAGTGTCATACTCCACCTCTGCTTCTATTTTTGCTTCTCCTTCCTCTCCCCTATATGTTCTCATATAGTAGCCCCAATCGATCCCTATAATTATGTCTGCAAGATAGAAACACATGCCACGCCATCACTTTCCTTTGATCTCTACATACATTATTTTGTCATTTCCTCTGATCCATGGAGAATTCTTCTGTCATTTCCTCTGATCCATGGAGAAATTCTCTTGTATATCCAGATGAAGGAACAAGCAAAAGGTAAATGGAACAACACACAAAAGGTGCAATTGAAAGAAGAATCTCGAGGCACAAGAAGAAGGTGCAATCACACAACATAGCAGAAAGCAAAATCTTAGAATCTTTCTTACTAAAATATTTTGTTGAACTTGATGATGTTGTGAGAACCCAGAAAGACAAAGACCTTGAGAGATGAATATGTGACACATTATTAGTTCTTGTAAATTTGTGTAAAATTTTGTTTTTGAATTTTATAGATTGCTTACTATTACTTTTGAATTTTGTACTACTAATGTTGCTTGTGCAAATGCTCTTGTTACGTTACAAGAAATTATCTAGTACTAGTGTTTCTTGTCCATATGCTTTCATTGTGTTTTAAGAAATTCTATAGTACTCGCAATTCTGAAGTTGTCTTTCTCCTTAGCAAGTAGATGGTAGAGCTCACCTAGAACTATTACAAGCCAAACCCATCGGCTTTCTCCCACCCACTTTATTTGCCCCACCGGCTTTGGTAGTGCTCACCCCCATACCATGAGGGTGTGTTTGACGTGCCCCCCGCACCCAAGACCCTCCATACTCCCATGTGCCGGAGGAAATTGACCCTCTATTGAATCAACTAAATCACTAGCATGTTAGCAAATCTTAATTCACTAGTTTTAATCCCAAAACCAAGTTCAAAGTTAGAAGTTACATCATTTCCATCTTTTTCTTTTCAAGAGCAATTTCTGCTAGAGCCTGTTTGAAGCGAAATGGAGCCAAGTGTGATCCCTCGTGTTGATATTGCGCTATCATAAAAACCTCATGCGTGAGAATTTGGGGTAGAATATCTGGTAGTCCTATCATTTGCATTCCATACTCCGGTGGAAGGTTATTCATGCATGACCCCGCACGGAACATCCAAAGTCTTAAAGAGGTTGCTCTATCTACTTGTGGTGGACTCCTTACCTTCCTTGGCTACCTATAATGTAAGTAAGAAAATGAAGACGGAATAGGGGATTAGTTCTTTCATTATATATACATAATTTAGCATGGGATAGGTAAGGAAAACTTCAAAAAATTTTAGAAAACCAAGGTGGGGGGTTTATATCCATGTGGATAGGTCAGGTGCTTGCTTACTTCCTCATCAAGTCTTGATCAACAAAAAGTAAGTCTATATCTCTGTTGTTTCAATAAAACACCTAATTTTTCCATTTAGAATTGGGTCACACTCACGAGACTTACATCCAGATTGTTGTGTCCTTGTGCGTGAGGTCGTGCATGAGGCCCATCCTTGATGGAGCTACTTCCTTGGTTCGAAAGCACAATTTTCTAGGTTTCCCACCACATTGTGTCGAAACGCGTTCATCCCATGGCGTAGCAATATAAGTTGAAGTAGAACATAAAAGAAGCTTCTTCTCTCTTGATGGCAAGAGCTTGAAGCAACCTTTTCTCACTCGGTTTTTGGCAGGGAAGGAAGGTAGGTTATGCATGTCCCTTCACTGAGTTGCATGGCTTTGGTATTATTCCAGGCCCCAGACTTGAGAACGTTCGAGAGAATCGGACTTGAGAACATTCGAGAGAATCGAACAGAGTTCATCGTTCTCATCAAAATCATTAACACACTAGAATGTGCATAGAGGTCAATTTATCCTTTGTTGTAGACATTCACGTGACAATAATTTTCCACCCTGGCATGAATTACGAATTTGAGTTCACCTTTCTCATAGAAATCATTAGCAAACTCGATTGTGCATGGACGTCCATTTGTGCTTTGTTACAAACATCCATCTATACAGAGTTTGGTCATATTTTGTAAAGAGAGCCATTGCAATAACCACTGTTTGGCCATATTTTGTAAAGAGAGCCGCTGCAATATCCATGCGTGGCATGTCAATAATTATTTGAAATCAAAGATATTAAAAAAAAATCACTTAAAAGGTGTATGCAGCAAGAACGTTGAAATCAACATAAGTATGTATCCATCGGACGAATAAGAAATTGGTTTATCAGTGGACGACCCACCCCTAACAAAAAAAACATATTCATTTCATTTTATCAACAATTCATCTCATTCAATTTCTTTGACACTAATATTTGTGAATATTTTTAAACACATTTTGAAGAAGACATAATGCTTAGTAACATAGAAAAATAAAATAAAGAAACAAATATTTTCAACTTAATTAAATATTATAAATTTTGATTTATTAACATGTAAATTTGATATCCCTGGATGGGGTGACACGCGGGCAACAGTGGACACGCGGGCTGCTGTCGGGATGCTCCTTTAATGCATCAACCGGCAAGCGCCCTTCCACTATTAATTCGTAATGGCTTGTACCAGCCACCTCCATTTGATGAGCCCTCTCGCGCGAGGGAGTTGTACCAGTCGACAGAGCAATCAACACCCAGCCTTAATGGCTTTGGCGGTCATGGTAGAATGGCGTATTATCACGAAGTTGAATTGGGAAGAGAAGCATTGGCTCCTCGCAGTGTTCACTCCGTCTGAGCAGCAATTTAGAGCCCCACTGAAGCTCGAGAGAGGAGAAGCCAATCCGACATGAACTCAGGCCCCTCCTAGCGTCTCCACAATGCCAAGGCTCAGAGGGAAATCACGTAGAGGGGCCGTTTGGTACAGGGCTGAGTCCCGGCGCCAGCGCCAACGGAGATTCGGACGGGCACTTGCCTTAGCTTCCACCCGACGTAGAAGACGACCATGGACGCCTCCCATGGCGTATGTAGAGGAAATTAATCTGGAAGAGGCTATGCAGAGCCACCCCTCAATTAAACTTGAAAAAGAGAGCACGCTCCCGCTCGGGGACACCCTGCGGAACCTCACCGCCAACAGCTTGGAGGACTTCTTCCCAACCTGCACCATGGAGGAGGAGACCCCTCCCAATGGCACCACGGGGACGGAGGAGCCACCAGGGCTCTCGACCAGAGCAGCGAAGGACTCCGAAACCCCTCCTGATGGCACCACAGGGACGGAGGAGCCACCAGGTCTTTCGACTAGAGAAGCGAGGGACTCTAGGACACAAGCACCCGACATCAGCGGAGGGCTGGAACAACAATATTTCTCCGATTTATGGCACCTTCCACTCATCTTCGAGCTCAGGAGTCTAATGGACGACCAACTTTTTTGCCTCGCTAGGATGGACCAAAGGTTGGACATGCTCTTTGCGGCCCACTCCAAGAATCTTTCGCAGCGGCAATGTTCGATGTGTGCGCAGACGTACTCGCTTCCAGCAGGCTGGCGAAAGAAGAGGAACGAGCGGCGTCTCACGGGCAAATAGATTCACTGCAGCTTCTGGTTAGAAGTATCTCTGTTGTTTTAGTTTAGTTAGCTTGTTTAGTCTCTCTACACCTAGTTATGGCACACTTCTTGAAACTTGTTAGCATAATAGCTCTGGTTTCCTTTGGGCAGGGTATCCCCATGTATATCTTGGTAACAGATTCACACCTGGCACAGGAGATCCAGCTGTCCCGGTTTCCTGTTCAAGCGAGACAGTTGGCATCATCAACAGTTACTGTATGCTCTTTTTGCTAATATAATAGGATCCACCCCTTTTTATTTAAAAAAAAAAACATGTAAATTTGATACAACCATAAAACTATAATAGATGCCAAATATAAAATATAAACATGTTAATGAATACAATATTCTCATGATTGATATGAATAACCATCCAAAAACAATTTACAACAAATCAAATGGGCTTGGCAACTATGTGATAGAAACACCTTTGGCGATGTGAAAGAAATACAACCATGTTTACTCTATTTGGTAAGACATAACATCATCAAGTGGAGTAAAAATAAGTTGGAAATCTTTGCATGAGATGATATGGAACATAAGGCTCAATGGATTCTGTTCCTTAGAACGCTTAAAGTCTTATTAGTACCTGCCTTCGGCTAGGAACTATAGCTTTTGTTACGCTTAAACAACTTATTACTTGATTTTGCAATATCATTTTATGTATTATGTATCTTTCTAACCAAGTTTTCTCTATGTTATGAATTATGTTTTTAATTATTTAAAAAATTCTTTTTATAATTTTAAAAAAGTTATATTTCCATTTTTTAATTGGTTGTGAGGATATTGGGGGAAAAAATATTTTATAATTGTCAGAGTATAGTTTTTGAGAAGACTAAATACCCGGGTGGAGGGAAAAAATATTTTATAATTGTCAGACTATAGTTTTCTCTATGTTGTGAATTATGTTTTTAATTATTTAAAAAAAAAATTATAATTTTGAAAAAATTATATTTTCATTTTTTAATAATTGGTTCTCAGGATATTGAGAAGACTAAATACCCGGGTGGAGGGAAAAAATATTTTCTCATTGTCAGAGTATTAAATTTGATTTAAAAAATAAATAAAATTGATTGTTCTAGGTTCTAAGCTCCTGCAAGTATCTCTGACAGTTACAATTCACAGTTGTGCTGCAGTGGATGCCAGTTACAATTCACAGTTCTCTGACAGTTACAATTCACAGTTGTGCTGCAGTGGATGCCAGTTACAATTCACAGTTGTGCTGCAGTGGATGCCATCCAGTGGCGACCTGCATGCACAATGGTATTTACCTTATCTCCCTCAGCCACAATTTCTCACAGCCTTGTCATTTCTTCACCATCTGGCCACCGCTCTTTCCATTTACCCAATGCCTCACCACCGCCGTACACACCGCTCCCCACCGCCCTACACAATGAATTCACCTGAGTCAGTCTTCAAACACATAAGTTCTAAATCCAGTGGATAATGGAGCTATGATGGCAAAGTAGAAGCTTACATGGTTGAAGAAGCATCATTGAAAGCATAGACACAATGAATTCACATGAGTCGTTATTCACACACAAGTTCTAAATTCAGTGGATTATGGAGTTATGATGGAAAAGTAGAAGCTTACCTGGTTGAAGACGCATCACTGAAAGAATAGATGAATTGGTTGAAGAAGCATCAGTGGAAGCATAGACAGACTAAGTATTCAGACTGAGTATTTGCTGCGCAATTGGTGTTCATTGTTGTATCCCCTACCGAGAGTAAAAGAGGACAGATGGAGAGTACTTTTCCTGAGAATTTAGTGTTGAGGTCCCTCAACACTAGCCCTTCTAAATCGTCGTAACTGTTCAATAAAACCAGAGAATCCTGGAGCGTTCTCTTTGCCTCGTTTAATACGTATTGAAACATGAAATCAAAGGAGTTTGTTACTGCCATGAATGTGGGCAGATCTTTGAGGTGCAGTGTTTTCATTGCCGGAATACAAGAGACGAGTTTGTCCTTGAACTGATCATGGATCTCGTTCTCGTCTGTTCAAAAAATCACCCAGGATCAGTGCAACTAACATTATAGTTCAGATAGTTTATTTGTGGGGTTTCTGGATTTCTAGATAATTCCACTACTAAATGAACTTATCCTTTTCCAAGGAAGGAAATGAAGTTATGGTTATCAGTTAACAACACATCGGAGGTGAAGTTAATTGAATTCTCTTTGTACATTGGTTTTAGGAGTCATTCTTTGACTTTGGAAATGAAGTTATGTTTATCAGTTAACAACACATCGGAGGTGAGGTTAATTGAATTCTCTTTGTACATTGGTTTTAGGAGTGATTCTTTGACTTTGCAGGTATAGACCTTTTCCTTGAGCAATTATTTAAGCACCATCCCATGAATATCACTAGCTATCTATGTATGCCATGCGTGATTAAAGATGCAAAACCATAAATGAGGCCTTTTTCATTGTGTGCATCTTACAGGCACGGATTAGCTTTGGTCCAGTGGCTTCAATTTCGTTTTCTGTATATCACGAGTCAAAAAAGAAGGTATGGGTTATAATCTACTAAATAATTGTCTACTTAATTTACAGACATAAGTAAGGTTTACAACCAAGTTCATGCTAACTAACATTTATATTCGTATTGGTTGAATCTAACTGAATTTGTGTTTCTTGTAGTTTATTTTCGACCGAAACAATATCTGGGCTTTGGGCTCTGCAAAAGGGTTTTAAAAACATTTTTGTGATAAAGCAAAACCATAACATGAAGCACATCGTGGAAGAATATTAATAAGTCAATAGAAAGGTACAGACCCAGTAATACTTATACTTTTTATTCTTGTTGTTTTCCTTTCCTCGGATGTACCGTTGACAACACCTCCACCCTCACCCGTTCCTTCGCCTACATTGAGACCATTTTGCTTCATGGTTCAATGCTAACTATCAATCCTCAATGGTAGCATTAGAAATATCTAAGCGCAAGGCATGCCAAAAAACAATCTGTTCATTTCTTATCCAATCCCTGTTGAATCACCATAAGCTAAATATAAAAACCTACAAGTAGAGGTAAGCACAAGGGCACAAGCAGAGGTAAGCACAAAGGCAAAGATGGATATTTTCTCTGCTTACCAAGAAGTAGTATTCTAGGTCCACATGGAGAAATGAAAACTCTATTAATTTAGCATCAGTAGAAAAAGGAGCAATGGATATATGACAACTCTGTTAATCCATCACTAGTAGCAAAACGAGCAAGCTTGTGCCAATATGCATGAAGAAGGTGATGAGAGCCAGAAACATGTTTTTTTAGTCTGTATGCATTACCAGTCAAAGCTAAACAGAAAAAATACTTAGGACATTGCGGGAGGATGGTTGGATAAATAGATAAAGCCGTGGTCTTTGTAAAACTAGAAAGGACCCTCAGTCCGTCGGATTTGCATAGCTGCTACGAGAGTTCCAAAAGTAATCTGAAAGAAAGACTCTACTGTGCTTATTTTGAGGAAATTGCAGTCCAAATGTTGAGGAAAAACATGAAATAACAAGGGAAAATTTTGCACCTAGAAAAATAAAAACCACAGTGCTCTCCCTTTTCCTCCTTAATTGCCAGATTTTGCTTCTGTGTGGATACACTAAATAAAAACGGAGCGGTTTGTTTTGATAGAAAATTCAGAGAAACTGCAAGAGAGGGAAAAATTAAGGTAGTTTGGGGGGTTACTTGAATTGTAAGGTTGGCGGGTAGGGAGAGGCCGAGCAGGCAAGCGCCTTAACTCATAGTTTCCCTTTACATGAGTCTCTGCTAAAGATCCAGTGTATGCCATGGCTTTTGATGTTTCAATGCCTGGTTTTTCTTTATTGGGGTATCTGCTAACAAGTCGGTCGTTATGGCCATGTCCAGGCAGTCTTGTGTGCATATCATGCATATTTATCAAACGAATGGATAAATTTTGAAGTCCACCCGGAAAACACACGAAACCAACTGGCGACCAGATAAATCGACCGGGCTGATTTTTCCTACATTCATTCGATTCATAAATTATTATAGCATAACGAGAGGATTGTTATGAATATTTTTAAACTAAAATAAGATTAAACTAGCACAGCCGCTAACTGGCGGCTGAGAATGCGTGTTCCCAATATACTGGGAATATGTGTCTCCAATATAAAACAAATGTTTGTGGTAATTTTTCTGTGGTAATATGAAACTTTTGGCTGTATTAGGTTGATAAATGGAACGTGGCAATTACATATCCTTACAGTAATTTTTTAATGTGATTAAGTAAATGTTAAAAAGTAAACATATTAACGGATGCCTTGATAAATGCAAGAAAGTTATGAACAATAAATCTGATCCATTGATTTTGGAGGACGACTAAGAATATGGCAGCATCTTCAATGCATAGCCATCAAATTAGGGTTTAAGGTTAAATAAGATTAAAAGATCATTAATTATGCCCATTATCAATAGGTGTACTTCTTTCGACATAATTATTATTTTTAAAATAAAAAATTTAAATCATAAATTATTATAGCATAACTAGAAGATTACTATGAATATTTTTAAAATAAGATTAAATTATTGTTTTTAAAATAAGAAATTTAAATGTGCTAGCAAATAATTGGAACATAGTGCTTAAACTGTTCTTTCCCCACGGTGGCACATTACTATTTTTATGTTTTCAATAACGTTGAGAATGCATGTAAACTATGCTTTCAGACATTAAAAAATAGTGGAACCGTAGTGTTTTTACCTTCTATCCCAACGATGGCATTACTAATATATTTTCAAAAGCAGTGAAATCATAATGTTTTCTACCTTTTTTCTACCTTTCTGTCGAGAAGTGGCAATAGTAATTCTTACTAATTATTTTTTTAATAATATGAAAAAGTAACAAAATTGTATTGTTTAATTTATATTAATTATTTTTTTAATAACATGAAAAATAACTAAATTGTATTTGTTTAATTGATACACAACTAATTTTTTAATAACATGAAAAAGTAATGAAATTGTATTGTTTAATTGATACACAACTCCATATTACATTTTTCATATATATATAGTATAGAGATTTTTAAATTACTATAAAATTAAGATTTTATATATGAAAAATGTAAGTTCTATATTTATTTATCAATATTTAATTTATATATAATAAAAATGATTTTAAAAATTTAATAAAAATGATTTTAAAAAATTAATAGTTGGTTCTAAGTTTATAGATTTCAAAAGATTAATTATTTAAAAAAATATATGTTGATATTATTTATATATTGTAGTCTAGTTGTCATTAAAATATTATTTATATATTGTAGTCTAGTCTATGTATGAATATAAAGTGAAGTTGAAGAAACTAAGGTCACAAACAATAGAGAAGATCCTGAACAAAGTGAAAACAACTCATAAGAAGGCAGAACACATGAGAGTTACCATAGTTGTACATCAAGCAGAGCAATTGGCCAAGACCATGGATAATGTTGCATCCATATGTAAATTGGTCATGTTGGTACATTGGATTTTACTATGACAATTAATTTCATTTAATTTTACAACTAACGGCAGTGATGATCCTCCTTTCATCCTAACTCACTATTATCTTCATTATAAAGACAAATGTAAAACTATAATGGTAACTTTGGAAAGCTATGTAAACCCTCTATTACAATTTATCGCTGACACATTTTATGTAAGACCTAATGTAATGATAAGGTCTCCCTCACACAATTTAAGTAATACCTAAATCACGGATAAAAAGTAGATCTAGATCTAGATGATTACTCCTTTAGAACTTTAAAGTTTATTATTTATAATTTTGAATTGAATTATTTAACGAATTGTTTAATGAGGCAGGGACTAGCTGCATAGCAGTTATTTCCCTTGTTCTAGTTTCTTTGACAAATTTTTTGATTGCTATAACATGAATTCAGTTCACAAATATCCTTTGTACAATTAGCAGGAACTAAATTTGTTGACATTAAAAAACAAACAGAACCAACTGGTATACAAGCATATGCTATTAAAAATAAACCCATGTCTCTATAGTTGCATGCGTGCAGAAGTGTCCTCTTGGTATTTAATGATGTGCATCAAAAACACAACAATAGAAGATAAAATACCATAAGTTAGAATTAAGTGACACTATTTCAATTGTAATCATCCACAACTTAATGTACTATGATTAGTTCACCATAAGTCCTTCCAGATATTGGAAATCAAAACTAATTAATATTTCCAACTAGTTCTTCAACAAAAGTCACTTCCCTCTCCAAAGAATCTAGATTGTCCATATTTGTTTTGGAAATATCACCAACATAACCATGCTTTTGACCGAGGAATTCTTGCAAATGTTTTTTCTTTAAGGTTCTCCAATGTTTTTGCCTCGTGTGGGATTTCCATATTCCTCTTTATTTCACTATGTGCAAGGGTCTTATGAGTTGAAGAAAAATCCTCATAACCAAAAATGTATCCATCCTCTTCATCATCTAAATTGATTTCAACTGGGTTCTGATTCAATGTGCATATTTCTACATTGCAAGCCTTTTTGTTGCAAAAAGCATATTCCTCATAGTGGAAGCCAATATGAAGGCGCATTGAGTAACTGCAACTTGGAAGGCATGCACTTGTGCCATAGGGGAGTGGAAGCTTTAATAGTCAACAACATATTTGAAAAATAACACAGTACACTCATAATAGTAAAACTTATTCTCTCCTCGTCAAAATCCACAACCTACCACTTTAAATTACCAATTCCTTATGGCAGGGGTTTCTTCTTTGCATCTCCCCTTGTTACTTTTAGTTAATCTCAAATAAATCCGCATTAATATAAAGGCGGGGATTTTTAACCTTAGGTGAATTTAGACTAAGATGATCATTTCCTTCATTTAGACATTCAATTTGCATTCTTGACATTCATATGTACAATGAAAAAGTGAAACAACATGGTGATAGCTCTCCTCTCATGCATTTGGCTGGAAACCCGTGTTGTTTTACATGTGGATTGTGTAGGTATCAATGTTATTTTTCACTCATTTATAATTACTCATTTAAATTGTACAATATTTATTGCATTTTTTATTATTCATGAGATCTATAGTGGAACAAGGCATTGGAAAAATCATAAAACACTCTGGGTCGAAAGAATTTGTCATATTTGTGACATTGAGAGGGTTGAAGATGAAAAGAAATTTCTCTTAGAATGTCATACATATACCCACATTAAATCGCAATTTCAAAATATTTGTTGCAATATGGACCTTCCTAACCTTCTAACTCAAAACTATGGTGATTTGGGGATGCCTTAACTCTTTACTTTTCTTAAAGTCTAAAATACCAAATTTGATCTCAGTGGACGTTAACCATCATCGTCATCATTATCTTTTATTTTTACATTAATGTTAGTTTAATAAAACTAAACCAGACACCTAAAACTATTTTTTCAAGTTTTGCAATATCTTAACTTTTTATCACTTTCACTAGAAAAATATTTTGCATAAATAAATCAAATACTTTTATTTATTATTTGGCCTCATATCAAGGTCCTTTTTTTTTTCTATGAAACCTCTTACATTTCACCTTATAAATTGTTAAAAGAATTAATGTTAAGAGATTGCAAGGTATATTAATAATATGTATAATTTAAAATTAATTTGATTTTTCTTTTTTTTTTTTGGAAATCATATATAATTATCTAGATTAAACTTAAAGTGATTAATCATAAATATCTTGTAAATTCCATATCAACTTTTTCATTAAAACAATGTAAGAGGCTCATTTTACATGTAGTTTTATAAATTGATGCATTGGTGCATCTTCTCAAGTATCCCTTGATATTTTCAAAATACTAATATCTATTGAAAATATCATCAACTTCCCACCCCTATACCTACATCAACTTCCCATCATCGCTATTTGTAAATCACCTTCTTCAACTATTAGATAATTGAAGACCATGTCATTTTTAGCTTAACAATCTTTTTCCTACAATCCTTCGACGAGACTAAAGGGAGGAGTGCAAGGATTCTTCTTACCATCATTCCATTTCCTTCCTCAACTACAATTGAAAGTCTTAAACTTACATTAAAAACAAGAGCAAAGAATGTCGCAACAAATAAAGATTTAATCTTAATGAATAAGGGAGATAGTTGCAAAGAGATAGTGTCAAGTACTCATATGCCTAGGTCGTTTGCAAAACTGGTTATGAATAAGGGAGATAGTTGCAAAGAGATAGTGTCAAGTACTCATATGTCTAGGTCGTTTGCAAAACCGGTTGCTCTAGTGAAGTGGTAGAGCTTAAATTGTTATTTATATTTACATCTATTTTGTAAGAAGCTTCATCATATCTTACATAATTCATAGGCCTAGAACCTGTGTTCAGAAAGGGGAATTAGGCATTGTTTTTTTAAGTCATTTGCAAATTTGGTTGCTCGAGTAAAGTGGTAGAGCTTAAATTGTCATTTCTATTTACACCTATTGTGTAAGAGGCTCCATCATGGTAGCTCCATCGAAACTGTGATTAAAGTTTCTTTCAAGTAATCACTAAGTGGTTATTTTCAAAGAAAGGTGGCCTTGCATGCTGAGCCATCTTTCAAATCGACTTTCTATATGATTTAATTTTAATAATAAGTTTGCTAGAGCTTTATCCAAAATAAAAATAGAAAATTTAAAGAAATATTTTTTATAACCAATATTTGTTTTAATTAAATTAAATTTATCAACTAAAATGTAAGTTTAAAGAAAATATAGTCAGAAATTATTTTAAAATATAAAATTAATATTTAATAAAATAAAAAATAATTTTAAATATCTAATTATAGGTATATACTAATAAAATAAACCTTACATTAAATACCATTTATTGATATTTATTTTTTTTGTAAATAAAAAGGCAAAATCTGTTATATTAAGCTTTCAGGAAAGAGAGACACTTGGCATACATATGCTAGTTGTCATGCCTATACACGAAACCATGACAGCTGGCCTGTCCACAGCAGCATGCAAAATTAGGCGTCATGTTTCGCCACCCTACCCGAAGGAAACCAGGGTGTGTGTCCATTATGCTTAACAGTAGAAGAAAGTTTGT
>ML779708.1:441171-465360 GCA_009831015.1 Picea engelmannii | reverse complement strand
GTGCAGTGGCATGTCCCTATTTAATTTAATTTAATTTATTATTATTATTTATTACTTTACACAAATGGTTGTAAAACAATTTAATTTACATAAAATACAAATAATAAGTCCTAAGCATGGTAGTGCAGTGGCATGTCCCTATTTAATTTAATTTAATTTATTATTATTATTTATTACTTTTTGTCTCTCCGTTGTTATAACACTACATTTGTCCTCGTTGAAATTTAATTTATTATTATTGTTTATTATTTTTTTGCCTCTCCGTTGTTATAACACTACATTTGTCCTCATCAGAACTCTTGAGAATAGTCACTGTAAGTCACTCAGCATCTCCATTATTGTGTTGTATTCATTTTCGCAGTTTTTGTGGCACTCAACATCTCCTAACAATAAACAATACGTCGTGCAAGTTGTTACACATATCACTTTTAACCATTTTAATTTCATGTTGCAAATCAACATAGGGTGAATCATTCAATTGGTATGTTTGAATTATTTTATAATACAAACTTTTGATATAGTTAATTATTTTTTTTATACTTATTTTTTCTCAATTTGAAAAAGCATAATAGTTGACTCAGGTTAAACAAAATATTTTTTTGAAAATGATCTTAGGCAATCGTTCAATCTCCACGAATTACCCGTTAAAATCGGGTATCACCTTGACTACGAGAATTACCCAATATCCAACTCTATCCTTCCTCTTGTGTAGTGGGATTCACACCCCAGACCAAGACGTGTCGGCCACCACCCGGATTCCACTTTACACTTACTTGTCCATAATTTAGATGTGTGGAGGGAAGCATGTATTTCATCGATAGCCACAATGTGTTATGGTGTTCTATCAAATGTCCCCTACTTAGACATGGATTTCCCTACTTAGACATGGATTTCGTTTTCAAGATCTTTGTTTCCAGGGTTTTTGGCATTTCAAACAAGGGTTCCACTAACTCGGATAGTAGTTTCAGTATTAGTAACAACAGTAGTTGCAGAGATTCCATCGGGAGTTCGCAGGATTCATAATGCAATTGCTATTCCTTTCAGACTATCAGAATCAAAGAGGATTTGTGGTCATCCTCGTTGCTCTCAGTGAGGACCATGTGTTGTTGTTGTTGTTGTTGTTATTGGAAGGGCATGGACAACAGAAGCGGGGGTATGCCATTGGGGATCTCTTCCATGGCATTGGCCAAACGTAAGTCGCAAGTTCGAATTGGGTGCAGACTAGGGGCTTCTGGGATTATTTTTTTAAGAATTCAAAGGTCGGGAATGGTGGCCGGGGACAGAAAGACGAAGGAATGAAAAGTCGGCTCTGTGCAGAGTAGAGTAGTGCAGTGTATACCCTAGTTAAGGAACCTGAATTTGGGGTTCGAACATAGGGGACTCAAAGTGAATTGGATTTTTAATATGGATTTTGATTGTGATATATGGAAAATGTAATGCATGCGTTTTAACCAGGATGGGACATGTTTTGAACTCAAAACAGTGCATGAATTCCTCCTAGGCAGGCCCAAAGGATCCACAAAACTGATGAGTACAAAACTCACTAGGACTTCAAGGAATCCTAGGGAATGGATGCCTTTGAAAGATTCCCTAATTATTTTGGCGTTAGAGCAGTCGATTTGGATGGAGAAGACCTGCACCTTCGCCTCCCTTGCAATCTCATATTTGAAGCGCGACAACTTATATGCACATACAAAGCAGGTTTCAGGTCTTCTTCATTTTTCTTGGTTTCAAGTTTTTCTCGTTTCTCCTGACTTTTCAAAGAGAATAAATTTTACAAACATCTCAATTACATGAGTTGTGGCCAAGTGCTGAAGGTGGTTAAGGGCGATAAGATTTTGGTGGAATTGCATGCAAATTGTCACAGGATGGCATAGACTGCACCGACAACAATACATAGACTGCAACAACAATAATTGTCAAAAAATACTTACAAAAACTCAAAACCTTCTAAAAATCAATTTTATTTATTTTTTAAATCAATTTTATATTCTTTAAATTAAGAAAATCATTTTTCCCTCACTAACAATATTATAACACATATAATATATAATATGTGTTATATTATCACACATATAATATATAACAATATTATAACACATATAATATATAATAATAATAATAAGTGTCCAATAAAAAAAAATGAAAATATAGATTTTGAAAATTATAAAAGATATTTTAATTTTTAAACAAAGAAATAAATAAAAAAATAACTCACAACCTACGAAAAACTCTTTAAAACTATACAAAATCCACCAAATAATGTCACAAAACGCATTGATTAATACTCATTCAACAGTAGTTGACCACGAGAGCGGAAGCTATAATCCCTAGCTGAAGGAAGAGATTAATAAACAAAGGAGTGAAAGGATCATCCTTACGATCATTTAATTACCTTCCTCAACGATTAAAGAATTGAAAGTCTTAAACATACATTAAAAACAATAAGCAAGAAAGTCACAACAAATAAACAATTTAGTGTCAGTGGATATTCCCTACAGCTCCTTTAGTTATACATCTAGTTAAAACTTAGAATCACATCAAGCATGCAACATTTTTAATTTTTTTTTTTAATTATCTAAGATATAAAAAACAAGGATTGTCATTATCATAGTAAAAACAATTAGTTGTTGTGGCATGACATGGATTCCCCAAAGAGATTGTATTTTGAAACTCATATTTTGGTGTATACTTAGAACCTTTGCTAGTTTGTTCTTAAACATATCAGTACTACCATTTCCTTTATAAATTTTTTGACATAGAACATTATGCAATATTTAGGAAATAAAAATATTTTTAATCTATAAAATCCTTTCTTTTATAGAGACCACTTAAGATAAATGGAGTTAAAACAATAAAACAATATATAAATACGAAACCCATATAACTCAAAATTACCTTAAGCCCTTACATATAATGATTATTTTTATTCTAAAAATCCATGGTATATTAACTATTAAAACCACCACTTTATTAAAACCATAACATTCCTTGTTCGTCCTTCCACAACATGTAAGTCAACAACCTCCAACATTCCACACTAATAAAACCCAAATCCACACTAATAAAACCCAACCTATTGTATTCTACTAGTGCTTACTTTTGTGGGTTTTGTATAGGATTTAGCATGGATATAAAATATTAACCTAGAGAAGTAAAGGAATCTAACATTACTACATAAGGTGTTTAATTTTGGCAGGGATTTTCACTAGTATGGATGAAATCGACCTTGATGTTGGAAATTACTAATTAATTCTCAAAATTTTGTCATATTTGTTTCTTGGTGCCCCGACATTCGTCGAACTTATGACTATGTCCATTAGTCATCGAACTTCTAAATCCCCTTTGGTAGTTTGCAATAAAACCACATGTTCTGTTGGCCACTCAACTACGACGAAAAATGTCTATATCTAGGCAAGGCCCTCGATGTCGCCACATTGACATCACTATCATGACCCCACCACCACCATGTTTCCTGCCACTGTGGCACCCACATGGCATTGTCGTATCAGAAAATTATTCATCTCATGGGTGTGTTTATCACTTTGGGGCTTAATTATGTTGACTAGGGGGGATAAAAATGCTCGTCGAGAGCTTATTATTCCTACTAAGGTGTAGTAGGTTCTCTCAAGAAATCAATTAAACATGACTAGATGAGATATATTGGAAAGTACAAATATTAATGGATGAACAGAGTGATATTAAAAGTTCCCATGATGTGGGTGGGCAAGGATAGTACTTGACATAAATCAGTCATGCTGCCAGATAGGCTATGAGAAAATCTCAATTGAAACATTAGTTAATGTGACATGTGAAGTCATATAATGGTTGTTCCTGATCGATGCCATGTTCCAAAATTACCCCTTTGTATAACAAAGGGACACTACTCCATTTCATTATAATTAGGTTCCTCCATCAATGTGCCACTACATAAACTTGTTGAAGTGAGACGAGCACCAAGCAACAAGTGTTTTATAATGGGAAGGAGTGTTAGTGTGATCAGTCAATTGAGACCTAGAAAAATATGTCAACCATGGGGGAAAAGTGGGAAGGATTCAGGTGGTTGGATCAGAGGTCATAGTACTGCACTTGTATATGGATGGTGTTATCAGTCAAGAAGAACCATGTTGCATCAACGACAATCTAGGAGGCCCCGGGATAGAGAAAGGGGGAGTCTTCATCACTGTGGGATGACCAAAAGAAAAGGAACACATATTGAGGAATTGATGATTCCAACATTGGTGAGGGACTCTGACAGTACAAAAAGAAAAGAGATAAAGTAGTTCACAGGAAGAAACATGTCTAGATTGGTTAAGCCAAATGGGCATTGAAGGTGTTTGACCTAAGTATAGGATATCAACACAGTTTCCTCGCAACAAGACCATAACTCATGGTGAACATAAACCTAGTTGTATCAATCATGTCCATCCCCACCATAATCCTCTACCTCAACTATTAACTATTAACCATTACTTCCACCACTCTCTTCCCGCCTAGTGGTGCACCTTGCATATCTAATGCAGTAGCATCATCAACAAAGCCACATGGGATGATAGCACAACGCCTAGCATGCCTTTTGAGTAAAATTTTTAATTTCGAAAGATGGTGTATCTCAGAGAATTTCTAAGTAAATGATGAATCAGAGAAGTTTTAATGGTCGAAGGTTGAACGATCGTGTAAGATCGAGAGAAGATCAGATCAGGAGATTTCACTCTTATCTGTCTGTCTCAGATATTTATTGTAACAAGACTAAGTAGCTGTAAGATTTTATTTCGATCAAATAGGTAGTTGGAGGGAAACCTAGAGGAACTCTTGTATAATTATATGCATTGTATGCCCGAATAGGGCTACTGCAGATTGGTAGGAGATCATTGTATGCCTGAATAAGGATGTAGATGAGTAGGAGGTAGTTGTTACTGAATGTAAGTTGTTTTTATCAGGATGTAACCATTTACACTTGGAGGAATATAACCGAGAGATATTGACCCAACACATGGTGTTGCTACTGTTTATAGTTTCCCTGCTATTTTTTATTTTCATGAATGAATGAGTTATGTTATTGAAAGTATGAAATTGTGAAGCATTTGAATAAGATTCAATCATTTCTCTTCGTTGAGTTCATGAAAGGTGTGCATATAGTATGCAAGGAGTGTGTTGACGGAGTCTGTTTCGACTCAGAAGCTCAGAAGAGATAGAGTGAAACTTTGATTTGCAAGGAGTGCAAAGGGACTACTTCAAGGTGTGCACAGTCGGCCGCAAGAAACTTAGTCTTGCCTAAGATCTGTTGTAAGGAGTGCACAGATTCGAAGTTAGACTAAGTGTCGAAGTAGCCCTCTAAGGAGTCAAAGGGTTCAAGAAACAAATCCCAAGAGAGGTAGCAGGGAGAAATATTCAAAGAGAGTGGATCTCTGAAGGTTTCATGAGTTATCCATCAAGATCCGTCCAGGAGGGAGCGAGATCATTCCATATCGTTGGATCCGAGAAAAGTGTATGAACTTTAAGTCTCTGTGTGCACACATGAGAGAGGATTCACCGAAGTCCTGAAGAGGTTAGGGATCATCCATCATCCAGAGGGATGGGTGGCATAAGATCTACAACTCTGGAGCGGAAGCACTTCAGAAGTTTTGTAGACAAGGAGAGAGCAAAATCACCGAAGAGCCGAAGGCTAAAATAGATCATGGTTGTTGATCGCTAGGAGGTACGTGTCAACAAATCTGAGACTTTAGGTAAAGTCACTTCGGAATATTTCAATTGTGGAGTGTGACAAACTATCGAAGTCCTGAAGGCCGAAGTAGATCGCAACCATCGGTTGCGGAGAACATGTGGCGAGAGATCAGGAAGTTCAGAGGCCTAACACTCCGAAAGGAAGTCAGCAAGGGGGGAGAATATCTGAACCATCAGATCCAGAGGGACGTGTGGAGGAAATCCCTCATCTTCAAGTGAAACCACTCCGAGAGAAAATGAGTGTGCAGGAGTTGAAACTCCTAAAGCCCGAAGAGATGAAGTGAATTGTGGTCGTCAGATCTAGAAGGACATGCGTCGATAGATTGTGTATTTTGGGTGGAAGTACTTTGGGAGGAAGTAAGGGTGGAGAGGTTGAAAATCCTTAAGCCTAAAGAGCCGAATTTAATCGTATTCGTCGGTCCGCGGGAGACACGCGTCGTTAGATCGTGAACTCCGAGTGAAAGCGCTCCAGGAGAAAGTGAGCGTGGAGAAGTTGAGACTTCTGAAGGCCAAAGTCCCGAAGTAGATCTAGAATATTGTTCATGAGGGAGGTCGAGGGTCATTGATCTGGTCCTGGTTGAAAGTTCTGAAGTCACGAAGTGCTAGAAGGTTAATCCCTGGTTCACAGCCCAAGGTCACATGCAAAGAAGGAGCTAGTGCTTGCTAGTGTGAGATTGAAAAAGGTGTTAAGAAAGAAGGTCCCACGATTACCCGTCGATCTAAGAATGAAAAATCGACGATGGGGAATCATTGCAAAACGGAGAGGTGAAATTAGCGGGCTTGCTAGTTCATGACCCACAATTCCCCAACGTCGTTGATCTCGTCGGGACGAGGGATCAACGATCATAATTAGATTGAGTTGGGTGAGCACTTTCCTAATTGAGGAGATTGAATCCTCTGATAAAGAGTGATCACATTGGCTCCCTGCAATCACTGTGAGTCGTTGATCGATGAACAAATCGGTAAAGACCAGATCATGACCGTGAAAACCTTAGGGATGAAGAAATATTATCAAACTGGAACCAGGTGGGTGCCATATCACCTGCGCCTTGGGTGATAGCATGGCCTATTTTTTATTCAGTTTGAGACCAGCAAGATCTCAAGGAACTAATCCAACTCGAGAATATTTTACGATCCTTGACCGGGAGGTCGCGTAGCCCTAAAGGGGAGAAGGGGGGTCTACATCAAGGGGTATCAGAGATAAAATTTGCTTGCAGACAGTAGGAAAAAGGTGAGACAGTGAAAGGAGATACTCTTATACCATCAAGTGGTATCATAGCCTAAATTTTGTCTACAGATTGTAGGTGAAGGAGACAAAGGAGATGAAGACAGTTTCCTACCATCAGGCAGTATCAGAAATTGGGGTTTTCTTGTAGACAATAGGTGAAAGAAGACAGATTATCGATGCTTTGTGTTTGATTGTTGCATGTGTGCAGCAGCAAATTGAATAACCAAGTGAGTTGTAGGAGAATTTGGAGATGCTCTCGAATGCATATTAATCCACAGAATTTCCAAGAGGGAAAGAAGAGAATGAAAATGGCTACTAAAGGCCATGAACATGGTCAGAGAGAAGGCCACAAGAAGAAAAGCAAGCCAGGTATGGATCTGGAGATCATTGAGATAAGAGAAAGAATGGAGCAGTTTACATTGAAGGTACATCGGGAGGAAAAGGTACACTGGAGGTACAAATGGCCTCTGAACATGAAGGAAAAATGGCATGTTCAAAAGTGTTGGCTAGAAAGCAGCAACAGTTAGTGAGGAAGTGGCTGAGGCATGTTGAAAATCTCAATGGAATAGAGGAGAAAGTGATTCAAATATGTAAACCAAAGATTGGGAGGAACCTCAGTGATGAGGAGGAGATGAGATCAGCTAGAGATCTCATGAACTTCTAGGAGGGCAGAGATAAATTCTTATATTTCCAAATGGGTGATGAGATGGGATCAAGCCAAGATCTCATGGACTGCCAGGAGGGCAGGACTAGAATCCCAATTTTTCAGGTGGGAAGGGGAAAGGTGAGACTGTATGAAGGTCTTGGGAGCTCTGAAGAGAGTTCATATGGGCAAGGGGTGATAAAAAATGAAATGGAGGCAAAGGAGAGGCCTCATTTGTATGAATATTCAAGTGGAGTTGGAGGCCATGTGAATGAAGATGATGAGAATTTAAATACTTCCATCACAAAGGAGGAGGATCAAAGGAGTGTTTTGATCATTGGGGGAATTCAAATATTCCTTCCTATTAGTCCAACATAGGCTAGTACGAGTGTTGCACATGAGGAGATGATGCAACAGGAATCCAAGACAGAGGTCATGGGGCCGAATGCTTTTAAAAATAAATGTGTATGTGATGCGGGTGCGGTAGAGGAAAGATAGCCAGCAAAGGCTATCAAAGAGGAGGATAAGGAGAAGACATTAACGTCTACCCCAGCAGAAAAAGAGGAGCATTCAGATGAATTTCTCACTCAATGGAAGCAAGAGATGAATATGTTGGAGGATTGGTTGAACAATCCAGAACCAGAAAAGGACTTCCAGGATGTAGTCATGCAAAGGGAGACATGATGCTAGCATGAGGAGTAGTTGGAGGAAGCTGAACATATGCCAACAAGGGAGATGACATAATTCAATCTGTTAGAGGAGGAAGCTGAGAAGCAACTCAGTGGTGAGACTGTTGAATTGGGGTCTGCAATAGAGTGGTCAACTAGTGCCACATGAAATGAAGATGATGTAAGGGATCAAATTGATCTATCTATTAGTAAGGATGAAACACAGAAGAGTAGCATGCATGAGAGGAGGATTCAACCAGCAGAGACTTCCATGGAGGAGGAAGAGCACACATTACAATGTGCCCAACAGATGGAGAAATAAGAACATTGGGTGGAATTACTCGAAAATTTCAGCCAAAAAGATGAACATGAAGAATTGGAACCTACAGCAATAGCAGGAGGAGAAGAGTATTCAAAGGAATGGATCAAATTTTTTAGCCAAGAATATAAGAAAGAGATAATTGTATAATGTGCACCTACAGCAGAGGAGAGAACATTATATAGCATGGATTTTGTTGATCTGTGTGAAAAAATGGAGGCCCTAAATAGAAGGGTAAAGATTCAAAGTCCACTAATCCAACAAGTCAAGGTGGAAGTTGATGAAAAGGAAATGTAGCAAAATGGGATCAAGGAGAAGAGCCAGCCAGTGGACCAATTGGACAAAGAAATAGAGGAGATCAAGAGATTGATGTTGGAAGCATCACAAGGAGAAACCAACAGAGAAGTATGGGATAGAAGAAAACCTATAGGATCAGTAGGAAAATAGAAGAAGCAAGGAAGAGAAGCAGAGGGATGAATCCAAGAGAAGGTACAGGACCCTGGAGGATCTCAACAGCAGAGAAGAGGGAGCCATGAGAAGAAGCTCATGATTTTCCCAACAGTGGAGTATGATGTAGGATCATCGTTAGCAAAGACACATGGGATGAAATCGAAATGAATAGCGCACCTTTTGAGTAAAATTTTTAATTTCGAAAGATGGTGTATATCAAAGAACTTCTGAGTAAATGATGAATCAGAGAATTTTTAATGGTCAGAGGCTGAAAAATCGCATAAGATCAGGAGAAGATCATATCGAGAGCTTTCGCTCTTATCTGTCTGTCTCAAATATTTATTGTAACAAGACTAAGTAGTTGTAATATTTTATTTCGATCAGATAGGTAGTTGGAAGGAACCCTAGACGACCTCTTGTATAAATAGATGCAGTGTATGCATGAATAGGGTTGTTGCAGATTGGGAGGAGATCATTGTATGCATGAATAAGGTTGCATATGAGTAGGAGGTAGTTGTTACTGAATGTAAGTTGTTTTTATCAGGTTGTAGCCATTTACACTTGAAGGAATATAACAAAGGGATATTGACCCAATGCATGGTGTTGCTACTATTTACAGTTTCCCTGTTATTTTTTGTTTTCATGAATGAATGAATTATGTTATTGAAAGTATGAAACTGTGAAGCATTTGAATAACATTCAATCGTTTCTCTTTGTTGAGTTCATGCAAGGTGTACATATAGTCCGTAAGGAGTGCATTGATGGAGTCTGTTTCGACTTAGAAGCTCAGAAGAGATAGCGTGAAAGTTCATTTGCAAAGAGTGAAAAGGGATTGATGCAAGGTGTGCACAATCACCCGTAAGAAACTTAGTCTTGCATAAGATCTGTTGCAAGGAGTGCACAGATTTGAAGTTTGACTAAGTGTCGAAGTATCCCTCTGAGGATTCAAAGGGTTCAAGAAACAAATCCCAAGAGAGGTAGCAAGGGGAAATCTTCAAAGCGAGTGGAGCTTTGAAGGTTTCACAAGTTATCCATTAAGATCCGTCTAGTAGGGAGCAAGATCGTTCCAAATCGTTGAATCTATGCCAAGTGCATGAAATTTAAGTCTATGTGTGCACACAGGAGAGAGGATTCGCCGAAGTTACGAAGAGGTTATGGATTTTCCATCATCCATAGGGACATGTGGCATAATATTTACAACTCCAGAGCGGAAGCACTTCGAAAGTTTTATAGACAAGGAGAGAGCAGAATCGCCGAAGAGTCGAAGAATGAAATAGATCATGGTCATTGGTTGCCAGGATGTATGTGTCAACAGATCTGAGACTTCAGGGAAAGTCACTTCATAATATTTCAATTGTGGAGTGTGACAAACTCTCGAAGTCCTGAAGGTCGAAGTAGATCACAACTGTTCGTTGCGGAGAACACATGGCGAGAGATCACGAAGTTTAGAGGCCTAACACTCTGAAAGGAAGTCGACGAGAGCGAAGAAGATTTGGACTGTCATATCTAGAGGGATGCGTGGAAGAAATCCATCATCTTTGGGTGAAACCACTCTTATATAAAATGAGTGTGTAAGATTTGAAACTCTTGAAGCCCAAAGAGCCGAAGTGAATCATGGTCATCAGAACCAGAAGAAAACACATCGACAAATTGTGTATTTTGAGTGAAGTACTTCGAGAGGAAGTAAGGGTAGAGAGGTTGAAACTCCTAAAGCCTGAAGATCCAAATTTAATCATATATGTCGGTCTGCGGGAGACATGTTTCAATATATCGTGAACTCCGAGTGAAAGCGCTCCGGGAGAAAGAGAGTGTGGAGAAGTTGAGACTTCCGAAGGCCAAAGTCCTGAATTAGATATAGACCATTGGTCACGAGGGAGGACAAGGGCCTTTGATCTAGTCCTGGTTGAAAGTTCTGAAGTCATGAAGCACCAGGAGGTTAAGCCCCATGTCACAGCCCAAGGTCACATGCAAAGAAGGAGCTAGCACCTGTTAGTTTGAGATTGGAAAAGGTGTTGAGAAAGAAGGGCACATGGTTACCCATCGATCTAAGAACGTAAATCGACAGTGGGGAATCATTGCGGAGTGGGGAGGTGAAATTAGCGGACTTTCTAGTTCACGGCCCGCAATTCGCCAATGTCGTTGACCTCGTTGAGATGGGGGATCAACGATCACGATTAGATTGAGTTGGGTGAGTACTTTTCTGATTGCGGAGATTGAATCCTCTGATAAAGAGAGAGCATGTTGGTGCCCCACAATCTCTATGAGTTGTTAATCGATGAACAAATTGGTAAATACCAGATCATGACCGTGAAAACCTGAGGGACGATGGAAGACGGTCATACCAGAACCATGTGAGTGTTATATGACCTGTGCCTTGGGTGATAACAGGGCTTGTGTTTGATTCAGTTTAATACCAGGAAGGTCTCGAGGATCTAATCCAACTCGAGAATATTTTACGATCCTTGACCGGAAGGTTGTGCAGTCCCGAAGGGGAGAAGGGGGGTCTGCGTCAATATCCATAATGAACTCTATATATTCCATACGCCATTCGGTGCACTACCAAGTTTAGAACCCATTCACACTGTAATATCCTCCAATACCACCCCCTAGTGTGAAGCTAGTGACTAAATAAAACACAGTTTTGAGTATCGATCATGGTAGTTGACTGGCTACAACAAGGCAAAGTTTTTCTCGAAGCTATAACAATTGTCCTGAGGACATATGAATACATGTAAATTTATTTATGATAGAATTATGTAACTGGCATATGGGTTGAGGTGTTTCCAATGGGGAACATAATATACAAGGTCGTAAGTAGAGAGATAGGAAAGGAGAGGCTTGTTAGAGAGACCCTATCACAATCTCACTAAGGCTTAATAGATTTTTTTCCTTTTTCTCCTCTTTCTCGAGGGATAGAATCCCTGAGTTCCTACGGGGTCCTAGCGTAGGCTAGCTCTTCCTATCGGAACATTCACTAAACCAATCCACCGGTTCTTTCATTGAAAACCTGTCGTGTACAACTCAAGCACCAAGTGCGGGCTTCACCTCCATGTGATCATCGGTTATGACCCCGGGCCAAGCCAAGAGGCTCCTTTCGCAATTCGTGACTCAGTGATGCCCAAGAGTCAGGTCCTTTGACTCTTTAAACCCCAAAACCCTAAATCATCCCTTAATTGAGATCGACGGTTGCAATATCCTTCCTGATCCGACGGTCCTAGCCGTATCAGGATTTCGGTAACTGGGAGTTTGAAATGCAAGAGAGTTGAGTATTTCGACTCTTCGAATCCCGAAACCCAAAATTCGATACGCGAGTTCTTGTACGAGATCCAATAGTCCTCGATGATATGGGTCCAACGGTCCATATCTCTTCGGAGTTTCGTGAACCGGGATTTCGCGACTCGCGAAGATGAGGGGTCTTCCCCTTTGGTCTCCCAGGTGTCGAAATGTTGAAATCTATTCACATTAAGCTAATTCGGAGTTTCGCATACCGGGACTTTGCGACTTGCGATGACGAAGGGTCTTGCCCTTTAGTTACCCGGGTGTCGAAACACTGAAATGCTGAAATGCCGAAACCTATTCACACTAAGCTAATTCAGAGTTTTTCATACTAGGACTTCGCGACTTGCGATGACGAAGGGTCTTTCCCTTTGGTTTCCTGGGTGCAGAAACGCCAAAATGCCGAAACCTATTCACACTAAGATAATTCAGAGTTTCGCATACCGGGACTTCGCGACTTGCGATGACGAAGGGTCTTGCCCTTTGGTTTCTCAGGTGCCGAAACGCCGAAATGCCGAAATGTCGATGAACGGGTCCGGATACTCCAGGATTTTCAGGACGTTGCCAAGTCCACCCTCTTGCCTATGCAAAGGTTAAGTTCGACGGGCAATAGAGCTCCGACAGATCTTTTAGAGGGTTCTTGGGTAAATTATCCCTAGGCTTGGTGACCTGAGTAAAATTCTTCCTAATTCACCGAGCTATAAATTCGGTGGTAGGGGTAAACCAAACTCGTGGGTTTACTATCATGGTAGTCCTTTCGAGGGACTCACTCTGACTCTGGAGTGCAAGGAAACTTCCTGAGAGAAGTACCTTCGGGAAATTAAACCAGGTCATAGCGCGAGCTAAGTAGATAGGATAATTCTCAAGGGAACGGAATCATATTCTGAACCTACTCGTTCTACACCTAGACCGATTATGGTCATATAAGTATAATCATGTATCCCTTGTCTCCAAATCAAAACATAGGAAAACACTTCCATATAGAAACCATTTATGAGCGTATAAACATGAGCATGCATTCAATTTAAAAATACAAGACATAACACTTATCAGAAAACACCAGGTGTGATGCGACTACTGAGAGGGGTGCTCGTTTCCACCCAACCGTAGGCTCAGTGACTCCAAATGGATTTACCACTAGCCACCCCCGAGCTAGACCACGATGCTTAAGGTTCAATTTTCTACTTCCAGATTAATGGAAGTCAAGGACGAAGGTTACTCTCCTTCTCCTCTATTCAGAACTCCCTGTGTTTCCAGAGTTTCTCCAGTTCTTCCCCCGCGATCTCTGTCGCACGTGTTCTCCTCTCTTCTCTTCTCTTCTCCCTGTTACCACACTTCCTCTCTTGACTTTTTCCTGCAAGATTGCATGTGGTGCGAATTTCCCCATCCACAATCAGGTCTGGGAGCTGTTACGGATGGGTGGTTCACCCCCATCCCCTCATTAACTCCTGAGGAGCCTTCCCACCTACCAATCTGATAGGAAATCCATTCCAGGGTCAAAGAGTTTCTTCGATCTTTGAGAAAGTAAAAACCAGCATGGTACTGGCCCGGTGGAAGTTAACGTAACCATTCCAGGTCCCTTCCACCACCTCTCCTTATCCATCGTGGTCTCTTTTAACACATCCCCCTCCCATCATCCATGCAACACATATTCATAACATATTTTACATCCATCGACCTTTTATAAAAAGTTCCATCAAATCAAACATTCACATGTTTGAGTTTTCCATAGTTCTTGGCCAATATAGTTATTTTTATAGACTGGGGGAAACAGGGTGTTACAAACCCTAGGAGGAATGTTCGGAGAGAAGAAAGGTGTAGAATGTGTATTACACTTTTCCCAATTTTGTAATGGAGACTATAACTGTGATGTCTATCTTGTAAATATCCTACTATTATGAAGAATTAATGGAAGATCAATATTGTTTTGACTCATACTTGTCTTATATGTGATTCTTTTTGTCATCTTTAGTGTTTATATGCAATATTTAAGGTATATTTAATGCATCTTTATAATAATGTCTAAATATACCTAAAAGAAATTATATTACAAGTTATATGATCAGTTTGATATTTCAATTTGTATACCTACATGAAATCTACCTATTGTTTGATATTTCAATTTGTATACCTAGGGGAAATTATATTACAACTTACAAGGTTGTAAAAAAGTTGTACATATGTCCATACATTAGTTTGTGAAATTGGAAACTTAAAACCCTTTACTATGCAAAAATACCAAAAATTGTCTTGTAGGACAAACAAGGAAAATTTTATGTTGGTGTAAAATTTTCCTTGTTGCAAAATGCACGTCAGGCTGCACTAAAATGCACTCCTAGCTCTCAAAATGCATTCAATTTTAGTGGTTCAAATTGTAAATACTTTGTTAATTCATTTTACATAAGTCTATATTCTTGGTTTTTCATTTCTAGTTACAAAAGAATCTGTTGTACAAAAATAGGCAAGCAATGCCTAGTAAAACTCTAGAAATGCACAACCTATTTGTAAAATGTAAGGCAAGGTTGTATTACACCTTAGATTTCAGTTGATCAAGTTGTTGGGTGTGTGGTTTTCATATTGGACCTATTGATGTTGCTAATTTTGCAATTGCAAGTTTAAAAAGGGTTGTTGTGAAAAAGAGGCAAAGTTTTCCTTGTAAATTGGAAGGTTGAAATTGTACTAAGTGACCAAATTAAAATGCATGCCCAAGCTTCCCTATAGCTACATAAGTTGTTTTAAGTTAGATATATGGTAAATTTACCTATGTAATATAAAGTGCAATTGAAGAACAAGAGAGGTTGCTTTCATGCATGCTCTAGTCTCAATTTGACCCAAATTGAGTGGTTCAACTTGGAGAAGGTATAGCTTGTGATTTTACACATGTCTATATCCCTAGATTTTCATTTGGTGAAGGGTGAAATATACATTCTAGTTTGGGGTTACATGCATGAAATAATATGTATTGTTACATATACAAATCTAAAATGGTTTATAGTGACAGATGATAGATTAATGATTCCACAAATGAAATATTGTGGTTGTGGAATGTTGTTGTATATGAACATAACCATTAGGGTATTTATGAAATAATGTTTTCATATTAGGGTTTAAGACAAGGGTTGCATATAATTTGTTGTTACTAAAGTTAAAGAGACTGCTTATAATTTTTGTTGTTCCATTCAGGACCAGCCACCTTAATATTGGGTAGGGAAAAACACACATAATTGGTATAGACTCAAGCCAATTCCCACTTTAGTATGGAAATTTTGAAAATTCATGTTTAATGAAAATGTAAAAAATTGACCTCATTTAATTGAGGTTTCTAATATCTATTTCCCATGAAATTTGAACCTTATCATTGAATCTTAAATATTAGTCGTGGTAGAATATATTTCACTTATGTAAAACCAAAATCACTAGGTAACTGAAGAAAACGAACACTCAAATAATGAACTTTGTTGGTGGGTTTCGATCACAAGGGTGGATAAAACCGCCTTAAGCAAAATAGTTGTGGTTTGAGCCTCAAGACAATTGGGGATGGATTTAAACAAAACACAAGATCTATTTGTGTATATCAAATCCTACTTTAGATAAGATATAAAAATCCAAAGCATGAAATTAAATCTACTTAACATGAAATTTCATGAAATTATGCACATTATGCAATTGTGCTACCTAACATGAAATTATGCACATTATGCACACTATCCTTACGCAATTTCATGAAAACAAAGCATCGAGGAAAATGCATTCCTTGTTAGGGAAAAATGTAGGATGTATATATGTTGTTGTGTCCCCAAAATTTGGTGAAGGGTGAAATATACATTTTGGTTTTGGGTTACATGCATGAACTAATATGTGTTGTTACATATACAACTCTGAAATTATTTATAGTGATAGATTATAGATTAATGATTCCATAAGTGAAATATTGTAGTTGTGGACTATTGTTGTATATGAACATACCTAATAGGGTATTTGTGCAAGAATGATTGCATATTAGAGTTTAAGATTATGTATATATAAACATGCATTCTTTAAAAGATATATATATGTTAATTGCTATTTATATGTATTTTATCCATATATTGGATTATGAATTGTCATCGTATGAAAATTACCATTGTGGAGGAAATTGGGAAAAAATTTCATTTGTAACGTGTGTATGTATTGTAATTTGCATGCACAATTTTTTTTTACAATACATATGCATACTTCATACATATAGGTTTCATATTCATAACAACACAGATAAATCTATGCAATTACCATTGTTATATCAACATGTCAAGTACAAGAAACTACTTATGTTTTACTTATGTGTAGTCGCTTGACCTCAAGAAGATGTTGAGCCTTCTAATTGAAGCATATGAAAAAATATTTTTTGACAAGTTCCTTGGGAAATGAATACATATAAAGATATTCACGAGGTTTATTTTATATTGCAAACTTCATACTATTGATTCATAGATGCCTTCAACAAGAGAAGGTCACTATTTCTATAAAAATTAGTAGAAAGAACAATTTTATTAATGTTCACTTGGCTAAAATAGTGCAAGTCCCTGCAAATCATATCTAGAGCACATAGGTTGAAGGTGAGAATGTTCAAAACTTTAAATATTTGAATATTATTGTGGATAAATATGTTTTTCACTCATATTTTCATGCTATAGATATGGATGATGTGAATATTATTCTTGGATATCCTTGGATGGGATCATTTATTGTGGTTAAAAATAATGTTTATCTGAGCTATTTAAGGGATATTTAATGCATATTTATAATAATGTTTGAATCTACCTACAGAAAATTATATTACAAGTGATATCAGTTTGATATTTTAGTTTGTACACCTACAAG
This sequence comes from Picea engelmannii, assembly GCA_009831015.1. Taxonomy (NCBI): domain Eukaryota; kingdom Viridiplantae; phylum Streptophyta; class Pinopsida; order Pinales; family Pinaceae; genus Picea; species Picea engelmannii. The sequence continues at coordinate 448,192 of ML779708.1, read as the reverse complement.
AGATCCACCTAGTACTTGATATTTCAGTTTGTATACCTATAGGAAATTGTATTACAAGTTACAACCTTGTATAAAATTTGTACATTTATCTATACCTTTGTTTGTGCAATTGGAAACTTAAAACCCTTTGTTGTGAAAAAAGACCAAAAATTGTCTTGTCGAACAAAGAGGGAAAATTTTGCATTGATGTAAATTTTTCTTCTGTGCAAAATGCATGCCAGGCTACACTAAATTGCACGCTCAGGTCACAAAAATTATTCAATTTGAGTGGTTAAAATTTTAAATGATTTGCTAAGTCATTTTACCTAAGAATATATATTAATTTTTCATTTTCAGTCATAAAATATTATGTTGTGCAAAAATAGGAAAGAGATGCCTAGTAAAACCCTAGAAATGCACAACATGTTTGTAAAAAGTAATCCAATGTTGTATTATACCTTAGATTTGAGGTTTTCAAGTTGTTGGGGGTGTGGTTTGTCATATTAAACCTATTCAAGTTGTTAATTTTACAATTACAAGTTTAAAAGGGGTTGTTGTGCAAAAGAAACAAAGTTTTCCTTGTAATTTGGAAGGTCGAAATTGTACTAAGTGACCAAATTAAAATGCACGCCCAAACTTCCCTATAGCTCCAAAAATCATTTTATAAGTTGTACAATGGAGTTAGATATATAATGAATTTACCTATGTCATTTAAATTTCAATTGCAGAAGAGGTTTATTTCATGCACCTAGATTTGGTATTTCATGAAAATTTGAAGGCAAAATTGCCTTATAGTAAAATGCACTCCATAGTCTCAATTTTGACCCAAAATGAGTGGTTCAACTTGCAAAAGGTGTAATTTGTGATTTTAAATATGTTTATAACCTTATACTGGCATTTTCATACAAAAACCTACCTAATGTGCATAAAGGCTAAAAATTGTCTTGTAAAACCAAATGGCCAAATTGTTAAAGTTGGCTATATGAAAATGCACGCCCAAAGTTGGATAAGCCTCCATAATTTAAGATTTAAGTTGAAAATTGATGATTACAATATTTATAACATTCTTGTACAATATGAGTTCATTTACACTCCAAAAAGGATGATTTATATGCACAAAGATTCACGACCTTTTGATGAATCAGAGGATGGTGGGTTATGAGAGAAATCAAGGCCAGTGACTTCTAACCAACCAATGATACATAGAAAATGGCATAAAAATTAGCAACACATAATTAACCCATATAGGGAAATACTTTAAAGAGAATAAATCATGTAAAATATAGAATTTGTTCACCTCCAAATTGATTGATTCAAGTTGGAGAGTGTGTAAATTATGTTTTTACATATGCATTTACCTTTTTTTGTGCAAAAAGACCAAAAAATTGTCTTATAGAATGAAGAGGTCAATATTACAGGATATATTACAAGTTACGGGGTTGTAGAAAAGTTGTGCATCTATCTATACCTTTGTTTGTGCAATTGGAAACTTAAAACCCTTTGTTGTGAAAAAAGACAAAGAAAATTCATGTAGGACAAAGAGGGAAAATTTTGCGTTGGTGTAAATTTTGTCTTGGCACAAAATGCATGCCAGGCTACACTAAAATGCACAATGAGGTCTCAAAACGAATTCAATTCGAGTGGTTCAAATTTTAAATGATATATTAAATTATTTTACATAATCCTATATACTCAGTTTTTCATTTTCAATCAAAAAATACTTTGTTGTGAAAAAACAGAAAAGAGATGCCTAGTAAAACCCTCGAAATACACAACATGATTGTAAAATGTAAGCCAAGGTTGTATTATACCTTATATTTGAGTTGTGAAAGTTGTTGGGGGTGTGTTTTATCATGTTGGGTCTGCTCATGTTGTTAATTTTGCAATTGCAATTTTAAAAAGGGTTGATGTGCAAAAGAGGTAAAGTTTGGCTTGTAATTTGGAAGGTTGAAATTGTACTAAGTGACCAAATTAAAATGCATGCCCAAGATTCCATGTAGCTCCAAAAAATGTTTTATAAGTTGTCATATGGATTTAGGTATATGGTAAATTTACCTATGTCATCTAAAGTTAAATTCAAGAACAGGAGAGGTTGATTTCATGCATCTAGATTTGGGATTTCATGTAAATTTGAAGGCAAAAATGTCATAGAGTAAAACTCATGCCCTAGTCTCAATTTTGACCAAAATTGAGTGGTTCAATTTGCAGAAGGTGTAGTTTGTGATTTTACACATGTCTACAGTCTTAAATTTCCATTTGGTGAAGGGTGAAATCTACATTTTGGTTTTGGGTTACATGCATGAACTAATATATATTGTTACATATATAACTATGAAATGTGTTATAGTGATATAATGATTCCACAAGTGAAATATTGTAGTTGTGGTCTATTTTTGTATATGAACATATTTTGGGAATACTAAGAGGGGGGGGGGGTGAATTAGTATTACCCCTTCTTGACAATTAGCATTTAATTTTTATATTTTATTGATTACCACAATAAATCAACAATGAATTGTATGAAAAATCAATTATATAAATATATTTAACAGGAATTACAAGGTTTTATAAAGAATAGTGAAGGAAACCAATCCTTTTTAGATCACCAACTCTAGGAGACACCAATCCCCTTCTTCAGGGAACCAACCCTAGGAAGCACCAACTCCCTTGTTTTTAGGGCACCATCCCTAGGAAGCACCAACTCCATTAAATTACACTTTAAAGGATACGAATCCTTTTGTGCTCCTCCCTTCCACCCTCACTTCATAAGAATCACCAGTTCTTCTTCTTGGAATATGTTGTTGTTTTGATCTTATGATTTGGACTACAGAGACACTTTCTTATCACCACTCTTTCTCGTTTATATACTCTTCCAACTGGTGTGAGCTATGAAACATTGTGTCCCTTTGGTTGGACCATCGCAGCTCTTCATTTTAACATTAACAATAATCACTATTAATTATTCAAACATTATTTTTTAATTATTTTAACTTAGTGAGAATGTCGTTCATAAATCGATCATAGGTATAGATCAATTTCTTTTTAACTTGATTACATGACCCTCCAAATATTTCAGAAAATGAGTTCTACAGAGGCGGTTCCTTCAAACCATTTACATGTGACCATATGCACAAAACCACAAGCTTATTAGTTTAAGAGCTTCCTTTTATCTTACACTTATTTCTTTATTCCATATGGCCACAGGTGGTGACTAGGCACTTGGTCAAGCAAGTGCTTGATCTCTTATCAAAATCAAAAATCACGTTTTAATGTCACGATGAGATGGAAGGTTCTCATTTACTTCAAAACTTCAGCCTTTGTGACTTCCAGGACTCTGGAGTAGCAATTCCTCCAAAGTGATTACCTATTGAATAAGTCTTAAAGCAGTGGTGACTGCTTGTTGTCAGATAACACCTCCACTTATGCTATCCTTCCACTATGCTTGATCATTGGTTGAGAATGCTCCCGAATTAGATCAACGGTTAGCGTTAACTTCCGCCTTCGGCGCTTCGAGCAGTTTACTAGTTTTAGAACCTAGTTTCCCCTGAAGTACATACTCCCAATGTGACGTAACTTGTTGATGTCACTGTTGACTTGGCACTGGCCTAGTGGTTTCCACGTGTCACTTAGATTTGTGACTTACACATACCTGAAATGATAATATCACCTTGACACTTGATTGTGCCACTTGTCCTTGCTGATGTGGATCTCATGATGTGTGTGCTACGTGTCTTCACTTTGTGACTTCAAAATTTTGGCCTCCAGGTGAATTTACATGTTATCAACCCATTCTCACCAAAGTGGTCAGCACCGAAGTTGACCACTATCATGATCCAATGGTCATCAAGTATTCTTCATATCTAATGGTCCTCATTTACTTCAGGACTTTAGGGCTCCATCCTTTGTCTTTTATTATCGTATCCTTCCACTTTATATAGATCAGATGGTCAATATGACTCCTGAAATATTTCTCAGATCGGTATCTTCAGAAAAATTGTGGCTTACATTTCCCTTCCACTTTACTCGATCCAATGGTTAGTATATCATGCGAAGTGTTTCTTAGATCAGATGACTCATGTCCACTTCAAGACTTCGCCCTTTGGGTAATCTTACCCGTTCGGGGCTTATTTTCTTTGGAGTAATCAACATCAGGGTTGACTATTGTTCTACTCATCTTTAATCCAACGGCTAAGATATCTTCTGAAGCTCCTACTTTAGATATGTCATTTGATATCTAATTCTTCTAACTTCCCCTCGATCTAATGGTCCTGATTTATCCCAACATCTACATCAACGGATGATATTATTGTCCTTCTTTACGCATGTTTCCTCTATGATCCAACGGTCGGGTTTGCATCTGAATTTTGGATGAATGGCTCTCGTTGCTTGATCTTTTATAAAGGTTTCCCTTGTTCAATAATATTTTCTCCTGTGGGATTTCTACAACGCTATCTATCTTGAGATTTGATCATAGGATCATTGTTGATCCTATCGTGATCAACAATAATCACGAATTTCTTCAGACTTAAGGTGATTTTCTTTTGTCAATATTTAGTATACTTTTCCTCCTGAGATTAACCTTGTTTCTCTACTAAATTCTCTTCACATCATTGACCCTTCATTACACGTGGATAGACCTTATTGGCCATCCTAACACTAATGCCAATTACATCATTTTTCATGATTGATTCATGTTTCCATCATAAAAACTTATCATGGCTGTTGACATCAATGACAACATATCAATGACAATATGCCCTACAATCTCCCCCTTTTCCATTTAGGGCAACACACTAACTTCATACACAAACTCCCCATGTGATGATGGTTTTCTCCTATGAAGTTACTCTCCCCCTTTGACATCAATGGCAAAGGGTTGTTCCCCCTATGATTAATCTCTATTTTTCTATATGTTTCTAACCAGAATCTGAACTCGGGTAACTCCCCCTGCAATCATGATTTGCCTTCCATAATTGAATGACTCCCCTGCCAATCTTCTCTCTCTTCTTCTAACTTCTCTTCCCCTTTGTTTCTAAAGGGGTAGTTCTTCTTGACAAGATATCTCCCCCTGTCATTTCTACAGGATGTTATGTATACTACTATATACATCCTACTATTTTCGTTGTGGATAATGTTGTCCTACTGGAACATTGTACAACTGAAGCTTATACTTTTCAAGATACCTTTCGACCTGTCCATTACTACTCATTTTTCTCTAACCGGATGTATCCGGCTTTATCCTAGATTCTTATTTACTGTACACTGCTCTTAAATTCATCTGATAGACTTTATACTTTACTTGCCACATGACATGGCTTGTCGATAGAATGTAATCTAGTTATCGACTTATAACCATTCTAAGACCAATACATAACTTGTATTGTTCTTGAGAATATGAAGATCTGCAATAAACTATGCCAGATCGTACATAGACTTATATCATCAAACCATGATGCTTTCGATGATCCTATTCATTTTTATGTGCTTCAATGCTCATAAGAGCATCAACGGGAATGATTTTAAGTCTCCCCTAATTTATCCTTCCCTTTTTTGTTTTTAATTTTTCTTTGAGAAGGAGTTTCAATGGATCATTAAAATAGCTGGATTGAAAAATTTCTAAGATAATCATCACTCAATTCTTTTGGTTGTTCTATTGTTGAAGATTCATCATCAACGTCACTATTATGTGCACCAGAAGCTTCTTTATCCTTGTTTTTATAATATTCATTTATTAATTTATATTTGTTGGGTAATGGATAATCTTCTTGTATCACAATATCAAGTTTTGGAATTGTGTCAGATGTTTATTTAGGAGTTCTCATGTCATGAGTTTGATCTACTTTATATGCATAGCTTTGATTATTATATTCCTTATTAGAAGTTTTACCCACAAATATCCTATTATTAACTTCATCAATTTCAGGAGTAATATTTTCATCATCTTTCTTGTTTGATACTTCAAATATTATTTTCCATGTCCTCTTATTCTATTTGTTAGGGTTTCTTGTTTTTAGGGATTGCATTGGTAATCTACATTCTCTAGTTTTATGACCATAGTTCTTGCAATTTTTACATTCAATATTGAAGTTTCTCTTCTCTGTCATGTACTTATTGTTCTTATATCTTTGGATATTTCTATGATTGTATTGTCCATATGCTTTGCAGTGTACTGCCTTATGTCCAAAATTATTGCAAGAGTAACAATATCCAATAAATAGATGTTTAGGGGTATTCCTTCTGGTGATTGTTTTCTTCCTGTCATTTTTTACTTTAGTATGGAATGTTGATTTATGTTTATGTGGAACAGTGTTCAATGGTATCATATTTTCCTTTTTATATTCTCTTCTTAAGGAGCCCTTTAGAGCATCTGCGTAACTAATTGATCTTTTGACATATACTTGTGATGTAGAAGTTGAGTCTTGGGTGTATCCCAAACCATTCTTGTTGTTTGGTGATCTCTGACTACTGAGAATTTCATCCAAGATCTTTGAACTATTTTCAAATTTTGATCTCTTCTATTCTTTCTCAAGTTCACCTTTTAAAAGCTTAATCTCAACTTCTAATTTCTCACATGCTTTTTTTTTATCACTAAGTTGTTTTAAAGTGACTTCTTCAATTGTATTAACTTCCAGGAGCTGGGATTTTAAATCATTGATGATCTTCTATGATTCTTTGATATTTCTTAATGCATCTATTTCTTTTTCTTGATGTGATTCTTCAAATTCTTGAAGTTGTGACATAAGCAACTTGTTCTTCCTTGTATACTTTCTTAGTTCCTCCAGAGCACTAATCAATCCAGCTTCTGGTTCCACTTCTCCTTCAAATTCATAATTTTTTTCATCATCTACATTACTATTTTGAGTGTCCATTCCCATAAATAGAATCTATGAATCTTCATCTTCACTTATGTATGAAGAGTTGATGTCTTCTTTAGAGTAGAATTTTTTCTTTTTCTTATAAAATTTCTTTTTGTATTGGTTGTTAAGCCCTAATATTGGCTCATTACCACTTAATTAGGGCATATTAGATTAGTAATGTTATT
>ML779708.1:382902-421733 GCA_009831015.1 Picea engelmannii | reverse complement strand
GTAGAGAGGAAATGCCCAAATGCTTAACCAGAAAGAAATGTGTATTTACTTGGCAACCCGAACACAATTGCGTGGCAATAGATCTTGTCTGTTTTAATTTGTTTATGTTTCTGTCCCCAAGGGTTAGGTATTCAAGGGTTCTACAGACAAGGGTTTTCCCTGTGCTATAGCTCTCTGATATACATGTGGGGTCCAACAGTAGTACTCAGCCCAATATCTTAGGGCACTAACTAAGGAGGATAGACCATACCCTTAGCCATACTACTCGACTACCCAAGTACTAGAGATTATCTTCCTGAGTGTTGTTCTCGGTGGCACTATAGCAGTCAGGCGACCGATTGGTTTATCTAAAGAGGGCTTCAGGAAATCTAGGTCAATCCATACACAGGTGTTGTCTGATGCGCTACCACTCGAAGGGATACCAACAGGGGTTACAAGGGTGGCCAACAGATGTGCACTTAAGAAACACTTGTATTTCCTGCATGTATGAATCCCTCAACCGCAGGTTTATGCATGTAATGACAGATCTTTGTGGCTTAAAGACACTGGAATACATCTCTACCCTGGAAAAAAAATTACCCACAATTTCTGCCAAGGAAAGTGCTCTGATACCACTTGTAGTATACCAGATATAAAAAGTATGCAGAACAAAAATAAAATGATAGAAATGACAGAATAATAGAAATATAACCAAGATAATCACCACAATAACACTGAAATGATATAAGAATAAAAACAGAAATAACACTTTGATTCTGAGAGCAATGTTCACGAGCCTCTTCGAGGGGGCAACCTCCAGTCGAGAAGAGCTCTATTATAATAATATCCAAGCTAGGGTTCTCATACCCTCAACTCCTATTTATACTAAATATGTCTATCAAAAGAGGCATCTAGAGGAAGATCCTTCTAGAAGAGGAAGCTTCTATTAGGTCTTCTTACATTCGAATTATTCTATTTTATTGCAAGGCCTTATTAATATTGACCTTTATTACATCCAAATATATTGTTCTACCTATGTGTGGGTTAGGACCCTAACAGTTGCTATATCAGGTGAAGTGTTTCTTGGACCAGACGACTCATGTCCACTTCGGGACTTCGGCCTTCGGGTAATCTTACCCGTTCTAGGCTTCTTTTCTCTGGAGTAGTCAGCGTCGGGGTTGACTGTTGTTCTACATAGCTTTAATCCAATGGATAAGATATCTTTCGAAGCTCCTTCTTTAGATATGTCATTTGAGATCTAATTCTTCTGACTTCCCCTCGATATGGTAGTCCTTATTTATCTTGAAATCTACATCAATGGGAAAGATTATTTTCCTTCTTTACGAAGGTTTCCTCTATTATTGAACGATCACATTTGCATTTGAATTCTAGATGAATGGCTCCCATTGCTTGATCTTTTATAAAGGTTTCCCTTGTTCATTAATATTTTCTCCTGTGGGATTTCTGCAGTGCTATCTCTCTTAAGCTTTGATCATAGGATCATTGTTGATCCTATCGTGATCAACAATAATCACGAATTGCTTCAGCCTTAAGGTGATTTTCTTCTGCCAATCTTTAGTATACTTTTCCTCCTGGGTTTAACCTTGTTGCTCTGTTGCATTCTCTTCCCATCATTGACCCTTCATTACACATGGATAGACCTTATTGGCCATTCTGACACTAATGCTAATTGTATAATTGTTCATGAATAATTCATGTTTCCATCATAACAACTTATCATGATTGTTGACATCAATGACAACATATCAATGACAATATGTCCAACACATACCCACTAGGGTATTTATGCAAGAATTCTTGTATATTAGGGTTTAAGACTAGGGTTGCATATAATTTGTTGTTGATAAAGGTAAATAGACTTCTTATAAAAAAAATTGTTTCATTAAGGACCAACCACCTTAATATTTTGTAGGTAAAAACACACATAATTGGTATAGACTTAATCCGATTCCCACTTTAGTATGGAAATTTTGAAAATCCATGTTTAATGAAAATTCAAAAATTTGACCTTATTTACTTAAGGTTTATGTTATATATTTCCCATGATATTTGAACCTTATCACTAAATCTGAAATATTAGTTGTAGTAGAATATATTTCACTTATGTAAAACCAAAATCACTAGGTAACCCAAGAAAATGAACACTGAAATAATGCATTTTGTTGGTGGGTTTTGGTCACAAGGGTGAATAAAACCCCCTTATGCTCAATAGTTATGGGTTGAGCCTCAAGAAAAATGGTGATATATTTAAACCAAAACATAGATACATTTACATATATAAGATCCTACTTTATATAAAATATAAAAATCCAAAGCATGAAATGAAAACCACCTAACAAGAACACTAAGATTTAAAAGAATTATATTCTCCATTGCCACAATAGGAAGGAAAAGAATAAACACCTATGGATTTTCTTGTTGAAGTTGAATGGATTCTGAGGCCCCTCCTTTTAATGGGCTCTTATATTCCTTGGTGTGCTTGTGACTCCCTCCTTCATATATAAATAAGGTAGATATGCTAGAAAGTGCAATCAAGAGGAAGAGTTCCTCAAGACTCTAGTGACATTCTAGTAGCATAACCTTAATTATGAGAATGGATTGATGGAGTGACCTCAAGTAACTTATTTATAGTTGTATAGTGGATAAAACCCTTCACATGATATTATTTATAGTGATCTAAAGTTCTTTATTTATATTTGGATGGTTGTATTGTGAAGGAAATCGGGCAAATATTGCATTTGTAACTTGTGTATGTATTTTAATTTGCATGCACAACTATTGTTTTACAAGACATATGAAATATACTTGATACATATAGATCTTATATTCATAACAACAAAGATAAATCTATGCAATTACCATTTTTATATCAACATGTCAAGTACAGGAAACTACTTATGTTTTACTCAAACATCTTGCAAAAAAGATGAGAATGGTGGTGTATATGTGTATAAATCAACCTCAAGTAACTTTTAAAGTATTATAGGATTTGATATGTAAATACATACACTCATACATGTTTATAACCAAACACCATTGTACATTTCAACTCTTTACCATATTTCAATTTGCAGTAGTGGGCTATTTTATCAGTTTGTATGCATTTTTAACCTCTATAATTTTCTTTTCAATAATAAAAATATGATTTTTTTAGAGGAAACTTTATTAATTAAAAAAAATCACAAACATACATTTTCATTCATCATCCTATGAAAACCATTCATATGGACTAAGGAAGAACCATTTAGAGTTTAATCCATCATAAGGCTGCAAAACATGTCAAGGGCGTGCATTGTTATAATGTAGGCATGCATTTGTCATTAACAAGGTGTGCATATTCCTTCTTACTATGTAAACATGTAATCCCACACACTTAGCATGAATTTTCCCTAACAAGGCATGCATTTACCTCAATACCATGTTTTCATGTAATTTGATAAGGTAAACATACAATTATTTTGTTTTTAAATTTATAAGTACTTTGAACTTTCTTTTTGAAAATTTCTTTACAAAAGACAAACACATAATGTGTGTGTGTGTGTGTGTGTGTGTCTGTGTGTGTCTGTGTGCGCTTAAAAATATAGGAAAATAGGAAATCTAGGACACATATTTGTACAAACATAAGTATGTATTTATATTCAAAAGAAGTTAATACATTGTATATATATGCCACCTCAAAATTTTGAAAAAAAAAAAAAATTCTTAATCTAGATCAACTGGAATTACTACATCAAAAGAAGGACTTGATGAGGGATGGATAGAAGGATGAAAAAATCAAGTTTCAATCTCATCTTTTCAATGAGGACATTTAATTATATGAATGTCTTGTTTAATTTTAGAAATATCTTGCATAATTTTGTCAAATTTTAATTCAACCATGCTCTAAGAATCCACTCTCGATCCTGAAACAGAAATTTCACATTCTGTAGGTTGAACATTTATGTTGGTATCCTATTTATTTAAATGCATGCAACATACATTCCCAATCAAAATCCTATGACCATGTAATCTAAATATTTTAGGTCTCGACTCTGGAGCAATATATGCATGATGAGAAGGAAAGTCCTAAAACGAGAGAGAAACACTCATTTTATTCTCTTGGACATCAAAAGAAATATTGATCAAATCTTGGTTTTCATAGTCCATAACATTATCCTGATCATGGAGAAGGAACAATATCTATGATTACATAGAGGGATGATCAATGGTCTAAATGATTTCAGAGGATAAAGTGATCAAGGGTTAGTAGAGCATAAAGCTTCGATACCACCAAACCACTCACTATACATGTGGAATTTCCTCATTGAAAACATGACTTTTAAAAGTTTTGGAAACCACCTTACAAAGCTCTAATTCCACCCTGGTATTAGACCCGCCACCTTGTTAGTTTGTAGTTGGGATCATTCAACCTAACCTCCCAATCCAATTAGGTAGTCATGTTTCTTTAATCTGTGTATTCATGATCAAATCACATATCAAATTTAACTTTATCCTTGAGTGTATATGTCATGGAGTATATATATAGTCAATTCCAACTGTGTTGTTTAACAAACCAATTATGCGACTAGATGAAAAGGCCATTCCCATGAGTTGGACAATCTTGACTCCCATATAGTATGATCCTTTCAATACTTTGAATGGCCTATGATTAGATATTGATAATGTGCATTCTCCCTTCATAGTAACATATCCATTTCCTCTCCCCCGGGGGGACAGCTCAATTGGCAAGTGCCGTGAAAATGAAGTTCCATGAGGTTTCGAGTTCAATTCCCCTCGACTTACCTTGTGTGCCGTGTAATGGGCATCGTGGGCACACCTGGAGGTTATAGTGGTAGCGGTTGGATAACACGGCCACATGTAACGCGAGCATGTGCCCAACTAGTTGTTGATTCCTCCAGACACATATCCATTTCCTCCTCCTCAAGGAAAAAGAAATATGGCCTCTTCCACCATAGAATTACATCATGATTGAAAAACTCTATAATCCCTCGGCTTCCTCAAATAACCTTTTGGATACTATCTACCTTGGTTATTCTATTAATTATATATATAGTCCCAAGTGTTCCACTAGCATGCCAATAGACTCTATCCCATCTAGATATGATCATTGTCTCGAACCCGCCCTCTAGCACCAACTCCTACACTTGAATAAGATATCTTATAAAATGATTCCATTTCAAAAACAAATAATATGTTTTATTCATTTTCACTATCCCTACCTCTTACACTTCAAGACAACAAGATGGATTCCATGTCAAGAACCAATAATATCTCTAATTACTCTCATCCACCACTACCTCTTACACTTGATAAGGACATATTGGACCCCTTTTTCTAATAAGAGACCATATATTATCTATCATAATGGATTTTCTTCAACAATATGCCTTTGGTAATATGTTCGACTCATCTCAACCAACATCACATCTCTCACTTGAATGGGATAGCATGGAGCACCCTTCCAAAATGAATACCATTAATTTTACTACATTGAAGATACTGTCAAATAATTGAAGGTTATAAATAATTTATTGTAATTTATAAATCAAAAAGGACATTGTAATATATTAATTAGATAAAAAATACTTCAAGCTAAGACCCTAAACTATATTTTAAGGTACCTTTGGATTATTCTCATGGACAACATTAACAGAATAAGGTATATCCTTGAAGCTAGAATATATGAGTTAAAAAATCCCTTTAAAGTGACCCATATGAACCTTTGGCTACCTAAGTGTAACATCCCCATTATAATCCCCTGTTTAATTAATGATTATGTAGATATAATATGTGGCTACAACCAAGCGATGTAATATGTGAATTGTATTTCTTTGTCTTATTAATAAAAATGTGATGTCAGGTGCTAAGGGGACATGGACAAGAGATGGTGGTTGAATTAATCCACGAGAGAGGGGCATGTCTAGGATAATGGCCAAGAGGGGTCCAAGGGGGAAAATACCCATGTATATTAGTAAAACCCATTTTTCCTAAATTTTCTATTTGTAGATGAACCTTCCCATTTATGATTGAGTGTTCCCAAAGCTAATCATTGAATACATATAAGAGGGTGGGTGTGAGTGATCACATCCCAAAGTTATTGGGCATATGGGGGTTGAGTACAATCAGCTGAAGAGTGTGAGTCAAGAAAGGCAAGCCAAAGGGAGGAAATTTGTATGGGTTGGGGAGAAGTTTTTCAAATAGTCAAGTTTGTGCATGGGAAGGGGAAAAACAGAAAGAAAATAGAGCCTGAAGCTGATGGAGCTGGAAAGGGAGAATTATGGATCATAACTAGAGTGAATTGGAGTTGGAGAAATGAAGAGCACGGTTGTCAAGTCGGAAGAGTGAAATCCTTCATGAGTTGCATTGAAACAACAAGTGTTTGGTGTTGGTTTGTTGATAGTTTACCTATCAGTAATTTATCTTGAATTCTCAGCTGATAGATTCCTAGCTACCTGTTCCAGAGAGACCTTGATAAATGAATGGTCCATTCCTTGGGTTAGCCTTGATAAGTGGATAGTACATCCCTTGGGTTATTCCTGATAAATGAATGGTACATTCCTTGGGTTGGGCAGGTCAAGAGGAAGAGATCTGGTGGAAAATCAGGATAGTTGTAGGAGAATATCAGTTGGGTTAAGATATTTATGAGCTGTGAGTGGACTTTGAGAGACCAACCTCTTTTTTGGATTGATAGCCCCAACTCGGGGGTGACTGGCTATTTAGATTTGGAAAAGTCAGTCTATGGTTGGGTGGAACGTACATCCCAAGAAGATGGTTGCACAACTATTGTGAAAGGATAAGTGTTTTATCTTGTTGTTATGTTAAATTATGTATTTAATTGTTGTGCATGAACTTTATGTATTTGGAAGTGATTTATGTTTTTTGTAATGAGTTGTTTAGTTGCAATTCATGTTTATTATGAGCATGTCGGGGATGTTTTTATTTTGTAATGAAATACAGTAGCTAAATCCATTTTAATTTGTAGTTGTAAGCTACAAGAAATCGGTTAATATCAAAAGAATTGTTTAAATTAGCAGAAGTTTTGTGTTATGAGTATTTTGCAGGTATTGTTATTTAGTTGGAGGCTAGGTACATTACTAAAATGGTAGCAGAGATGATAAAGAGAGATTTTTTGTGTGACGTGACCCAACTTCAGTGGTTGGGTACGTTACAAAGTTGTATCAGAGACCATTTTTCAACACTAAGCCTAGATGAGCTAATTAGTGAATGAAAAAGTGAAATTTACAAACTATGCAGGCAACTGTTTGATGGAATGTCTAAAAAAGGATGTCTGAAAATCGTTTGTTGAAATTACTGTAGTAAAATTGAGAGGAATTTCAAGGGAAATGTGAAGAATTGATCCCATTTGGAAATTTTGAAAATAAGCAATAAAAAACAATTGGGTATTTTTTCGTACGATGGCGTTGGCATTGTGTGGAGGCCATGTGTCAGCTGACGTGGTAGAAGAAAGAAATTTTTTGACACGGTGGAAAGTACATGTTGGAAGGGATTACAATTGGAAGGTGATGTGGAGCCATGTGGTAGACCAACTATCAGTCCCATGAAACTGCGATAAGATCTTGGAATTTTGTCCAAGTATGAGTATGTGAGTCCATGAGTCCACGAGTCGATGAAGATGGAAAAATGGATAAGTGTTGGGACTTATTATGAGTCCATCAATTTGTGAGTCTACGAGTCCACGAGACCGAAGAAGTGGAAAAATGACTAAGTTTTGAGACTTTTCAGACGGAGTTATGAAAGAAAGGTTACAAGATTATGAGTCTATGAGTGCACGATTCTATGAGTCCGAAGAAGTGGAAAAATGAATAAATGTTGAGACTTTTCAAACCGACTTATGAAAGAAAGGTTACAATATTATGAGTCTGTGATTTCACGAGTCTGCGAGTTCGAAGAAGTAGAAAAAGGACTAAGTGTTGAGACTTTTCAAACGGACTTATGAAAGAAAGGTTACAATATTATGAGTCTGTGAGTCCAAAGAAGTGGAAAAATGACTAAGTGTTAAGAATTTTTGGACGGACTTATGAAATAGAGGTTACAAGTTTATAATTCCGTGAGTCCAAAAGGAAAAATAAATTAAGTATAATTGTTGTGCTCAGTAGACATTGGTGCATGACATAATATTGGTGCGTAGGGGGTATTGGCGCACAGTGTGAACACACTAAACCTTGGTGTTGTGTGGTGTGGTGTTTTTAGTGCACATAGAGTATTGGGGTGCGACACAAAAAAAATTCTCAGTAGAGATTGTCACGCAACAGAAAAGTATGCACAACGGATATAGGTGCACGATGAATGCACTGCATTTTAGCATTGTGTGTGTAAAACTTGTGCATGCTAATTACGGGTTCATAATTGAGAAGTAGTGCACGCAAAGTTGATTGGGTAAGTTTTCATTTTTTGGAAAGTTGTTTCTAGGAGGAATGCATCAAGCAAATCAAAATTTTAATTAGTGCAATGTGTCCTTCAGAAATTGATGAAGGATTAACCTGTATTCTAATTGATAAAATGTTTTATAATATGCATGTTCTAACAGTAATTATTACATGCACATTTATTGCAAAATTAGAAGTATAGGAAGATACTTTAGTCCCTATATGAGGACTAGAGTTATGGAATATTCTCAAGGATCTTATTTTTGGATTACTAAGAGGAGGGGGTGAATCAGTAATGATCAATTATACAAATTATTAATCCTTTAAACCACAAAGTATATTATTTTACTTATTCAACCATGTTCATATGTTCATAATCAATATATTACTGTATCATAAGCATTAACATTCATCAATGCATAATAAAAAATAACAAACACATTCACACAATGCGCAGTACACCAATATTTACATGGAAACCCAATGTGGGAGCAAACCACAAAATTATTTTCTTATATGTCAAGAATTATATTCAAGGAAGCACCAACTTCTAATTCTCCAGCTACAACTGGAAGGAGGCTCTGACCCCCTAGTTTCTCAGGATACAACTTGAGGGAAGCTCCAACTCCCCAATTCTCTGGCTACAACCAAAAGGAGGCTACAACCCCCTATGTTCTTCGGCTACAACTGAAAGGTGGCTACAACTACCTATCATTTCCCCATACAACCACCCTGAAATATAAGTAGAATGATGGAACCACGGTCACACTATCACTGTGAGATATACTATTGTAAACTTGTACCAATCTGTTCCACTGACCTGTAATCAACCCGTGCCATTGTCCTGTAACCAACCTGTACCTATGCCTTTCCTGTACTAACAAAACTAAATACACCAACAACATGTACCAATACTCAGCTCAATATATCAGATATGTTAACATAGATCTCATACCCAAAATAACAAGAATATCACTCAAACCATGTGCCAACAATGCACATCAATCATGTGCATTAACCATATACATCGACACTATACAAAGATAACCAACAACATGTACCAATCATGTATCAACAATAAACCAAAACATTCCTCCACAAGATGTATCAAGATCACCATGTACTTCAAGTATGTATCTCATTCATGTTCCCAATCATATACCTCTACCATATACCAATAACATACACCAAGATAAATAACAAGATACCTCTAGCAATGCACCACACTCTCCATACATCAAATACCATAAATCCTCACATCAACCATGTGTCACAACCTCAGTGTTATACAAACTCTATTTGTACCAATAACTTTAGCAACATACCTCAACCAAAATCCCTCAAACATGAACCAATACTAAACTTTAGTAGATATACCTCAAATCAACTCTACAGTAAGCCCTAAACTTCCAAGAGGGCATCCAACAGATTTACAAGGAAAACCCTCAACCAGATTCATAGATTCAACACTACACATATGAAAACCATACATTTTTCTTCTTATAGCATTTTTTTGTTGTGGTTTTTCTACCTCAATTTTGCTATCGTGATTTTTCTGTTGCGATTTTTCTGCCTCACTTTTTCTTCCATGGTTTTTCTGCCGTAATTTTTTTCCCGCACTTTTCTTACCCCAATTTTTTTGTCGCACTTTTTTTGCCGCAATTTTTCTGTTGCACTTTTTTTTCCACACTTTTCTTGCTGTGATTTTTCCGTCGCACTTTTCCTACTGCGATTTTTCAGCTGCACTTTTCCTGCCACGATTTTTCTACCGCGCTTTTCCTCTATCAATAATACATGACCAAATAACCTTTCACAAAATAGATATTCAATTATATTCAATAGGTTCTAATGGGAGAGCCTTTCTCTCTTATTTATATTTCCATGTAGCTTCCTCAAGGGGTTATCTTCTAACCAATTTAACCCACTTTCCTTCTTTTAGGGCTAACCAACTTCTAACCACTTGTCCACTTAACTTAACCACTGTCCACACATAGTAAGTTCTCCACTCCTAGTTGCAACTAACTTTATTATTTAATTAATTTCTTTTGCAACCACTTTGACTTATCCATAAATAGTAAACTAACCACTTCTTATTGCAACCACTTTATTATTTAAATAATTTATCTTTTCATCCACTTTAACTACTTTATTATTTAAATAATTTATCTTTACTCATAACTTCTTGTTGAAACTAACTTTTTTATAATTAGTCAATTCATAACTTCTTTTCCCTTAACTAACTTCTCGTTGCAACCACTTTATTATTTAATTTATTTCTTGGTCAACCACTTTGACTATTCAATCTTCTCATCACAACTACTTTACCATAATTACCAAACTCACAACTTATTGTTGCAACTAATTCATTTTTAATTATTTTCTTAATGCAACAACTATACCCATGATTAACTCTTAATTACCATCAATTTGACTAGTACACTTCTTCTAGGAGCTTCTAGAATAATTGACTTCTTTGACCTTCTAGGGGCTTCTAGATAACTCATGAGGGTTCTCCAACTTCATATAGCCATAACTCTCTAACTGTGAGGAGTTATGTGGCGTTCCACATAGCACTGGAAATGGCATGACATATACTATCCATCTAGAATAGTGTTGACTAAATTTTGGTCATCTATATTTTTCCACTCTTGGATTCATAAAAGCCTTGATATAAAAAGAAGACATTTTTTTTAACTTTTATAATTTCACTCTGCAGTTGTCAGTTTAATCTTCGTCATTCACTTTTCGGTTAAAAAATTTGTTTCTTCATGCCTAAGTTATTCAAGATCTAATCTAAAGGTCTAAATGAGATATTATGAAGAATTTTTCTAAGTATTGTGTTCTCCTTTCCATTTTCTAATTGTGAAGTACTCTCATCACTTATCTCCCTCACCCTCCATCTCCACACTTAACCATTTTTCTCTTTTCACCACTCTTCTCCATATGCTCCACTAGTCTCTACACTTAGACGTTTTTGGAACTCTTTCTTCATTTTCTCATGGGGTTCACGGGTTAGCAGGTTGGCGGACCTTCATCTCCATTCATGTTCCTATGTCATGATTATGATTGACCACCTTGTTATAATATACTTGACCATTTTTTTCAACTTTGCAGGTTCACGGGTTCAAGCCCTCATCCTCCAAGTTCTGTGATATCCACTTTACACCCAAAGTTCCATGGTCTACATTATTACCTTCAGACTTTCCACGGGCACCAAGCCCCTGAGTATTTCATTTCTCCTGCATACAAGTCCGATCGACCGCTTTGCAACACTTCGCTTATTTTTTATCATTCATAACCGTGGGTTCACTGGTTCCTGGGTTGGTGGGTTCATGAAAAACTCCATATTCAAAATTGTTCTAGTTCATCCCTGCCATCTTCGCGTTTTTCCCAATATGCATTAAGTATGGTTTAATGATAATAATTGATCATGCAGGAAATCGAAAAATTAACCAAAGAAGGGAAAGAAACATTTGAGACGGTTCTTGAAACCATCAATGAAGACAATAAAAGGATAGCAGCAAGCAAGTGAATACACAAGAGACCATCATAGTAAGTTCATGCTAATCACATTTTTCTTTATTTATCATTTTTTCATCCAGTTACTATGCTTCTTTGACGAGAAAGGTTTAACTGAAATCTGATAACTTATCCCTGTCTTCTTTCCAGGTCTTGCTACTCTGCATTTCCCACCATTCTCCTTCTACATCTTACTTCTTGTTCATATTTTCTTTATGGTCTTCGGAAGCCCCAATCCCAGTCCTAAGGACAAACGCATTTAAATATCAAATATTTGTAACAAACTATATATTTTTTCATAAATCCCAAGAGAATTATTTCAGGATCAGTTTTGACTGTACTTTGTAACTCTGAGTTTTGAGTATAAAGTATTTGAGATTGATCTATTATTATCTTTATTTGAGCTCCCCCTGTTTTACTCTATTAAATTTCTCTTATGCATGCAGACCATCTTATTTTATTTTATGTGATCGGGAATATTTAGTTTAACTATGATGGATGTGAGGAAAATTTGTCTATCTCTTTTAAATGTATGAAGTGTATGGTTCCTAGTCATTTCACGAGAACTCTCTTAAAAGAAAACAAAAAAATTTATTTCTTGTTATTTTTTCTTGCAATCTTTATATTTCTTTGATTATCACAATGGACTTCTGCAAAGTCCCATATTCTAAAAATCTAGAGTCCCAACAAAATATTAAAATAAAGAGGAGTACTACCTCTATAAAAATGCAAGGGGATTTGTATCCCCGTGAGGTTGTCGTTTCGGTCTTAACGGATTCAAGCGTCAATATTTTTGGTGAATCCACTGGGGAACGATTTATTTTCAATATATTTGAGGAACCAGAAATCTCCATGGCTCAAAGTTTTGAGAAGAAGATTCAATAAAATTGTTTCTTATTTTAATCTGGCTCACCTTTTTTGTAATTTCAAAAAGAAACGAGAAGCACCAAAGATTCGGGAGAATGAGCCCCCTAGCAACTCCATTGAAAAAATTAAAAATGAAGGGTTTCATTCATGTCATAATGCTTCTTTATATTCTTCATCAAGCCCATCAATGGCTTTGCAAGACTTGGAAAAAGGGAGAAATATTCAAAGAAGGAGGCGAGTTCATAATATCCCTTTAAATCTACCAGAAATGGACTTTCAAATTTCCAATATTCCTATTGAAATTTTTTCTACATTCTTTTGGGATGCTTCAAAAGATGCAGAGCAACACTTTATTAATTTTAAAGGTACATGTTATTAGTTCAACCTCACTAAAGACAATGTTACATGTAGATTATTCCTACAGACTCTATGATAGGATGCTCTTGAATGGTATAGTTCATTAATACCTAACTCCATTATTATTTGGTATGTGTTATAAGATTCATTTGCATAAAAGTTCATCCCAAAGATGAATTCATATGTTTTGATGATGTTTTAAATGTCGTTTCCCACCCACCCTCTCCCACATGGACACAAAAAGATGAAATGAATGATTTAGAAGAATAATATCATGAAACACTGCAAGAATTTTCTGAATCAAATCTTGTTGTTGAGAATGAAGGCGAGAAATCTAAAGACCAAGAAAAGGATATCAACATATCATATACTCCATATGAGGAATAAATTAAAGAGTCTGCCAAATATGCAAGAATAATTCATCCAAAATAAAGAAGAATTTGTGGAAGAAAACAGTTTTGAGAACAAAGAAGATACCATTGCATAGAAGAATAACATTGTCAATACATCGCCAATGAAACAATAATCTTGAATGTGAAAAAAGAAGAAAATTCCAGTCTCCTATATACTTCATATGAAGACATTTTGAACAACAAATTTGAAAATGAAATTGAGGAGCCTCCACCAAATACACAAGAAGATTCCAGCCTTGTGATAGATGATGAAACATCACGAGAGAACTTGCAGCAAGAAGAATTGATGGAAGAAATGAATCTTGAGAAGAATGATGAACAAGATCACCCTTACAAGAAAGAAGAATATTTTCAAGAGATTTTTGATGAATCAAGAACCTTGGAAGTGGTTGTAGATAAATAAAATTATGAATGCATGATTATGTCAAAAACTTCTCGGCCAAGAATCAATTTTATTGAATTATGGTTCCAGAGCATTGTTGGCCAAACAATGCAATCAAATCTTCACCATACTTGGTATAATTTCTCTCTAGTACATGTTGAGAGTGCCCCTAATTCATTGGTACAAATCCCAACATACCTTAGAATTTTGGAGTTAATTCCACAAATCATATCAATGCTTGAATGGATCCATTGGAAAACTGCCTATACCTAAGGTTCATCTTCCTTTCAATTAAGTTAGGGTAGATAGATCACGTATGTACATAGTTTATTTCTTCAGTCAAATTTTTTCCACAATAAAGAAATTTATAAGTGGATGTTAAAATTTGAATATAACTCCATGAAAGAAGAAGAATTGCAAGATTGTATTTTGAATATGACTCCATAGCCCAATCGATGGAAGCACCTGGTCATAAAAATTATGCATTCTTGACAACCCACAGCGGGTTATCATCCCGCAGTTGGAGCAGTTGTTGACCAAAATTTAGTCATCTATATTTTTCCACTCTTGGATTCATAAAAGCCTTGATATAAAAAGAAGACATTTTTTGAACTTTTATAAGTTCACTCTACAGCCCCCAGTCTCTGCTTCATTATGCACTTTTCGCATCATAAATTTGTTTCTGCATGCCTAAGTTATTCAAGATTTGGTCTAAAGGTCCAAAGGTTCGAAGGAGAGATTATGAAGAATTTTTCTAAGTATTGTGTTCTCCTCTCCATTTTCTAGTTGTGAAGTACTCTCGTCACGTATCTCCCTCACCTTCCATCTCCACACTTAACCATTTTTCTCTTTTCACCACTCTTCTCCATATGTTCCATTAGTCTCTACACTTAGACATTTTTGGGACTCTTCCTTCATCTCTTCATCGGGTTCATGGGTTGACGGTTTGGTGGACCTTCATATCCATTCATGTTCCTATGTCATGATTCTGACCGGTTGCCTTGCTATAATATACTTAACCACTTTTTGCAACTTCACGAGTTCATGGTTTCAAGCCCTCATCCTCCAAGTTTCTTGATCTCCACTTTACACCAAAAGGTTCGTGATATACAGTATGACCATCATACTTGTCGCAGGTATCGATCCCCTAAGTATTTCATTTCTCATACATACAAGTCTAACTGACCACTTTGCAACACTTAGCTTATTTTTTATCATTCATAATTGCGGGTTCACAAGTTCCCGGGTTGGCGGGTTCATGAAAAACTCCATATTCAAAATTGTTCTAGTCTATCCCTGCCATCTTCATGCTTTAACCAATATGCATTGAGTATTGTTTAATGATAATAATTGATCATGTAGGAAATCGACAAATTAACCAAAGAAGGGAAAGAAACAGTTAAGACAGTTCTCGTATCCATCAATGAAGACAATAAAAGGACAGTAGCAAGAAAGTGAAGAAACGAGAGACCATCATAGTAAGTTCACATTGATCACATTTTTCTTTCTTTATCATTTTTTCATCCAGTTACTATGCTTCTTTGACTAGAAAGTTTTAACCGAAATCTGATAACTTCTCCCTGTCGGCTTTCCAGGTCTTGCTACTCTGCATTGTCCACCATTTTCCTTCTACAACTTACTTCTTGTTCATATTTGATTTATGGTCTATGGGAGCCCCAATCTTAGTTCTAAGGACAAACGCATTTAAATTTCAAAGCTTTGTAACAGACTATATATTTTTTCAGAAATCCTAAGAGAACTATTTCAGGATCATTTTTTACTGTACTTTGTAACTCTGAGTTTTGAGTATAAATTATTTGAGATTGATCTATCATTATATTTATTTGATCTCCCCCTGTTTTACTCTATTAAATTTATCTTATGCATGCAGACCATCTTATTTTAGTCTATGTGATTAGAAATATTTAGTTTAACTATGATGGATGTGAGGAAACTTTGTCTATCTCTTTTAAATGTATGAAGTGTGTGGTTCCTTGTCATTTCTCAGGAACTCTCTTAAAAGAAAACAAAACATTTTGTTTCTTGTTATTTTTTCTTGCAATATTTATATTTATTTGATTATCACGACAGACTTTTGCAAAGTCCCATATTCTAAAAATCTAGAGTCCCAAGAAAATATTAAAATAAAGAGGAGTACCACCTCTATAAAAGCGCAGGGGGATTTGTATCCCCATGAGGTTGTCGTTTTGGCCCTAACATATTAAAGTGTCAACAAATAGTCTTACCTATAAATTCACCGATCTCCATGCCTTATAACTCAAACAGACTCAGGTCCCTTACCCATGCCTTTGTGCTACAGTAATTCTCTATCAGATTTCTCCAAGGGTTGTGATCAATCTACAATATCACTCTCCAAGGGTTGACATCAATGACAACCAACAGTCTAGAACAACTTTCCATCAACCTAAGCCAATTTTCTGACACTTATAGCCATGAGAAAGATTTCAAAGGTTTTCATGTCAGCATGGGGGAATGTTAATACGGAGTCAAATGGAATAAGAGATAGGCAATGGAATGTCACTATGAGAAGCTTACATAGGGAAATGAAGAGTTACAGGGTTGATAATGAAAGGATTATAAAATCTCAAGAAGAGATACTTCAAATCTTAAATATGTTTCATAAGAAAGTTAACAAGGATTCTAGCACCAAGAAAGAAGCTAGTGTTGGACAAGTATCAGCATCAAGATCCCATAGAAAAAGGGATGATCATGGAAATGATAGGAATTCAATAATCATGAATAGGCGCCATCATTCTCCAAGGAAATCCACTAGGATATCTCATGCAAGCTCAGGACCAGGGAGCATCCCAAGTGTGTCTCTTGTTTGGAGGTAAAGAAGAAGGTCGGAGGTAGACATATTTCAAGGTGAACTCAAAAAAATCAAACCACCTAATTTCAATGGTGAGCACAAGAAAGGAGAAGAGGCAGAGGCCTGGCTATTGGAAATGAATAAATATTTCTAGCTACATGACTACCCATCCTAGTAGAAGCTAGGATTTCCACCTACCACTTGCAAGGAAAGGAAACCATGTGGTGGGATCAACTTTATAAAGCCTAGAACCTTGATGAGAAGAGAATCGCATGGAGGCAGTTCAAAGGATATTTCCAAGAGAAATATTTTTCTGAGCATTACTATGAGAGAAACATGAAAGATTTATTTGAACTCAATTTGGGAACCATGAAAATGGAGGAATATGAGAAGTGGTTTTTTGAATTGTTGAAGTATGTTGACTTCATCAAGGATGAGAAAGTTAAAATCCAAAGGTTTCTAAGTGGGTTACCCTCCTTCTATAATGAAAAGATTCAATATGATAACCCCAATACCTTGGAAGAAACCATAAGGATAGCAAGGAACCTTTATGAAAAAATCAAAGGAAGTCTATTCCTCCAAAACGCTTGGAATGATAAGATGAAAGAGAAAAAGGATCAAAGGTGGAATGATTTTAAGTCACCCTTTTTCAGAAATAAAACCCAAGCAACTCAGCAAGGCTAAGCAGCCCAAAATGAGAAAAAGAACGGAGATTCATTTAGGAAAAGGCCAAGGTAGTAGCATGTTCAATGTTGGGGATGTGAGGGGAATCACAGGTCCAAATGTGAATCCTTCCTTCATTGTTCGGGGATCTTGAACTCTACGTCATCGATCTCAGTTTGGTCCTTCTTAGGATATTTTCCATCCACTATGTAGTCGATGGAGAAATGTGTACCCAGAATCTCTTGAGTCACAGAAGCCAAGTCCTCTATCTGGGACCCAACAATATCACCCTTTTAACCTCCAGGACACCGTCTAGGGTGATATTTCCATCATGTTTTCCCTTCATATTCTTCATATCTCTCACAAGCTTCGTGAGGGTGGTTAAGACCAAGACATTTGCACATGATATTAGCAAACAACCACTAGCATCGAGTTATTGAATTTGTATATGGGTTTGGCCCATTTCCTATGGATCACCTGCTCTCATCCTTTGGGCTTGGGATGATTTATACATAAGTTTTGAAGCGCAATTTAGGGAATTGTACTGCATTCCTAGTTTTGCAGTCAACAAACTGTAAGTTGGATCCTCTTCCCAAGAGACGTTCTTGAATGTGCAATGTTATTGGGATATCAACCATTGGAATTTGGGTTTCCTTTGTTTCCTGCACTCTAGCATGTTCCCCTCACTTCTTGGAAGTAGCCATTGCTTCGGGGAATCCTTTGGTGAGATGAATCTCCAGTTCTATGAGATCATATACTATGATCCCTACTATGTCATTGGACTACCTGCGAGTTGCACTCAGGCCCAAAGGTAAGCAAGAAACAGGTTTGGATCTTTGTCTCAGCTTGGACTGCACCCTACTCTCGAAGATCCCTAGAATCTACATTCTAATACTTAACAAAAGTGATTGGTAGCAGGGAAATGCTAAGGATAAATAGTTGTGTGGGTCATTTCTCTTGTGTGGCCACTTAACTAGTTACGCATCTGATTCTTGATCCATCATGATTATTGTTCCCAATCCGTCATGATTATTGTCTTTCGGTTGTACCTATTTTTATGATTGTTCCCATTCCCCGGGTCATCCTAATCTATCATGGCACTAATTGTATTGTACCATTGTACCACCATAACCGTCAACGCACTCTTTGGGATGTGTTACCATAACTTTTCTCATTCTCCGTGTCATTGTTCCCTATCTGAGACTAAGTTATTATCTCATTGTTGCCTTATTCTCCCATAGGTATTGTGTTCCATTTGTCCTCCAACTATCCTTTCTTTTCACTTTTCCTCTAGGGTTTGACCCTTAAAGCTTTTTGAATCTTCTAATTCTATGCAGTTATGACTTTTCCTATCCCACAAATTACCTGGATATGTCCTATCCTACTAATCATTGTGTACTTCTAATTTCCCTTAATCCTACCTACCTAACTCCTACTCTATGTTAACCCTGAAAACTCATCAATTCATGGTTCATCTCACCCCTGCATGCCATAATATGCCTTCATCCAACTACCATTGATCAATCCTTTGAGGGGTTGACCCTAGAGTGTCGCTAATTTTGAT
The DNA here is from genome assembly GCA_009831015.1 of Picea engelmannii. Classification (NCBI taxonomy): domain Eukaryota; kingdom Viridiplantae; phylum Streptophyta; class Pinopsida; order Pinales; family Pinaceae; genus Picea; species Picea engelmannii. The sequence continues at coordinate 402,751 of ML779708.1, read as the reverse complement.
GCATCGGCCTCACTGATGTAAACAAGTCTAAAGTATCCTAACTAGCGCATGTGCATCTTACCTAGGTGCTTCAAGAATTTGATATCATACAGTGATACCAAATATTCCAGTTGCAGAGTCTTTCACCGAATGTTGTGATAATGTCAATCCTTTTGTATATGCTTCTCTACCATATAGTCATGTCCTGTAATCAATCAGTCATCTTCCAATTCTAATAACTCATCCAACCATCTTTGCAGTTCTTGATCATCTGACATCCATGTTGCACCCGTAATTATGAGACTTGGTACCAAAAATTTTAATGGCGTCACCACTTATTTTCCATAGACTAACTTGACTGGCATGTGTTTAGTCGATCTTTTGCAAGTAAATCTGTATGCCCATAAAATTGTTGTAATCCATTGATCCCAATCATCGCATTGTACATTGCATACCATTATTAGTGCATGTTCCAATATCTTGTCGAATTCTTCGATAGTGCCATTGGCCTATGGAAGATAGGATGTGCTCTTTTGATGATGGGTCATGAATTTTTGAGTTATCACACAGGCGGTGTCATTCAAGAAGTGCGCACCCTGATCACTCATCGGTATCTTTAGGCATCCAAATATGGTGATAATGTTCTCAAAAAAAAAATCATGTGGTCGTTTCTGCAGTACAATCCTTTACCGATGTGTTGTCTTCCCAACCGATGAAGTATTATGTCACGGTGATAATATATTGTGCACTAGTTCTATGGGTCGAGGGGTTGATCGTCCCTACAAAGTCAATTTCCTATTTCTCAAATGGGTCGACCACGATGACCAAAAAGAGTGGTAGTCCATATCTCTTTGATGGCTTCCCAATCCATTGGAAAACATTGCAATGCTTACAATAATCTTTAGATTATTCAAATAGTGATGGCCACCATTATCTCACATGCAACACTTTGTGCATAGTTTCCTTCCCTACATTATGTTCATTATTGATTCCTTAATGTGCCTCATAGAACACCATTTCGTGCTCATGCTCCAACACACATTTGTGTAGGATCCCATCAGTTTTGAGTTTGTACAGTTGCCTTGCAATAAACTTGTAATCATCACTTTGGGTTATCAGTTGTCAATATTGTGCCTATGTGTACTCTTTCAGTGCCTTTCATGTTGTAAGATATGTTTCAATCTATGAGAGTTGATCTCGCACTACCTCAACCCTGAAGATTTTTGTGTCAGGTAACTCATCATCCATACTTCTTCCAACTGCCACTAACTCTATCCTTGAGATATTATCAGGCCCCACATTGTGCTTACCAGGTTAGACCACTACTCCAAAATCAAACTCTTGGAAGAGTAATAACCACAGGCATATCCTCCCCCCCAACACTGGCTTGTTCACCAAGTATTTTAGCGTTGAATGATCCACGAAAAAATTGAAGGGAGTGTTGAGTAAGTAGTGTCTAAATTCTGCAAGGCATAGACCATCGCCAATCCTTCACACTATGTGATTGTATAGTTATTTTCATAATCGTACAACCTTCTGCAGATAAATTGTATCAGATAATCAATATTATCTTCTCTTGGTTGTGCAATCATTGTGGAAAGTGAAATGGAAGATGCATCCACATGTACATGGAAGATCTTGGTCCAATATGGAAATATCAGGATCAACGCAGTCACTAATCTCTTCTTCGGTGTGACTAACACCTCTTGGAATTTGTATGTCCATACATACTTGGTATCATGGTGTAGTATCTTATCGAATGGCATAGCAACCTTTTAATAACTCTATATGAACCGTTTATAGTATCATGTATGTCCCAAGTTTGTGCACAACTCTCTTAGGGAGGTTGGGGCTAACATGTCCAAAATCACTACAACATTTGTTTGATCAACTAACAATCCTTCCTTCCAGATTACATGTATGAATAGAGTCCCAAACGATGTACAAAAGATGTATTTTTTCAGGTTTAAAGACATATGTATTGCCTACATCTGTCCAACATCAACCATAATAATTTCATGTGCCTTTTGAGCAAGTTGAAAACCATCCAATCATCTAAGTATACTTCTAGAAATTTATGCATGAACTCTTTAAAAGATAAGATAGCAATTCTGGAGAATAGTGCTAGTGTGTTCTTCAAACCAAATGGCATCACAGTGTATGCAAATGAGCCCTACTATGTCACAAACGTTGTCTTGTCTCTGTCTTTTTCTGCAATATGCACTTGATGGCAACCTAAAAATCCATATGTGAATGAATAAGCTTCACACCTGTTATAGCGCAAGTTGTAGGTTGGAAAAATCCCAACCTAAACTCGGAACAAGTGCTACAACTTGGGAATCCTACACCCAATGTCACCTCGATGTAGGTCCCACACTTCAAGGGTGACTAGGTCACTCTAAGGAGGCAATCCCAATGACCCTAGGGGGATTTAGATGGAGATTGATATGGATGGCAATGAAATCCCCTATAGGTCAAGTACAAGTGGATTTAAAGCTGGAAAGAGATGACTTCCAAGTCAAGTAATTGTTTCCCTACAGGTATAACACTTCTCTGGATGATTGTACCTACATGAGACACAAGAAAAGACACTTTGCAATAGTATATGTTAGTTAGATCAGCAAGTTAATATTTATGTCCCTAATTTGCAGAAATAAATAATAGTATATATCAGCAAGAAAATTTTACTATAATCTTCTCAATAAATGCTAAAGATCGAGTAGAAAATGCAAGATAAAAAACTAGTAAATGACTAGCTAAAATCAAGATGAAAACCAATATTATTAGCATAAAAGATAAGGTTGGTATAAACACTTGTCTGCAGAAAATTATATCATACTTATGTCTGTAACATTCAATTTATTACAGCAAGAAAATCAGCCACTGAAATCCCCTCAAACTTTGAAAAAAAGTGCGCTAGGTCAAGGAGAGTAATTGTGCAAACTTTGGGTAAAATCCAATGGTTGATAAAAAGGTTATTCAAGCAAGTAAGTTAGGTTTTTTTCATCCCTAATGGATGAATATGAAATTGTGTAACATAAGCAATAAGTAGCCCCTATATGGGGATGCCCTAGTGGTTGTGAGGTACCCAAGGCACCATGAAAACAATCCACTTTGCAAGAAGTAAAAATGACCAAAATCATGTTTCCCAATGCAATATTTTATTTCTCCAATGAAACAAATGAATGTTTAGTTCCTTTACTATTGGGTTAATGGAGTCACAAGGAGCTTGGAGAAGCTACCTCCTTGGGGGTGTTATCCATTTTACCCCCCAAGGCAAGTTTCTCTAAGCTAGGGTTTAAGCTAAGACGGTGTATGCACTTATACTTCTCTTAGCAAACCCTTAATCAATGAGATGAAGAAAATAAAATGATGAAGGATATGGTGGGGGTGTATTCCCTTATATTTCCCACCTATCTCCTATAATAACAATAATTTACTTGAATAAAATGATAGCAAGAGAGTAAAAACCATTCCAAGATCAAGAGAAATGCTATGACAATTCACCACAAGAGCTAGAAAGCATCATCCAAAGCTAGCGTTAGGCCTTCCTCCATCAACAATTCATAAAATAGCCATAAAACAAGTGAAAAAGAGATAAAAGATCCAATAGGGCCGAAAATTTCATACCAAGCCTCTCACAAGAGGGAGGGTTATGTTTAAAATGAGATCTTATGATCTCTATTTATACAAAATTTAGCTAACATAGATTGTCCACAACTTAAGCAGTAAAACACAAGATTAGGGGTCAATAACCCTAATCTTTCCCCCTTAAAAAAATAATATTAAAAAATTCACTTTAAATTTCATCTTTTGGACAAATTAAACTCTAATTTAGGAGGACGTTACCCCTTTAGGGGACGTTTTTCCACTTTGAGAAAGTTGTTGGTGTTGGATAAGAGTGGATGGGCCTCCAAAGGCCATGTGTCAAGCATCTAGGCACTCATACACTGTGAAGACCGTTCTCCTCCTCAAACATCCATGAGTAAATGAGTGGCACCTCACAACCAAGACATAACCCCCCTAGGTGATGTCATGTCTCTAGAAGTGACTTTTTGCCTCTCCTAAAAAAAGCATTTGGCATGTGAGGGTTAGGTTATGTTGTCCAAGTCATATTTGAGGCCTTACAAGTTTGATATCTCGCATCTGACATGCAGACCCATGGCATCCAACATGTGGGATTGTAGCCCCATGGAATCCCAAGCTAGGCTTGTTCTCCCAAAACTGACCACTAGCTAGGTCTTGCAAATAAAAATGAACACGCCCTCTAAGGATCTCAAGTCATAACATCATGATAATTTAATCCAATCAATAAATAATCCATCCAAGCATGTGCATCAAAGATTGCCATATCAAACAATTAGCATCCCAAATATACTATGTGACTTGTCAAGCTTAAGTATGGGAGGGTTGATGAGGTGTCCTATTGGGTAGGTCTTTCCCTAGGTCAAGGAGAGCTTTCGAGAGGTCCCTCTATAATCCATGTAAAGTGTATGAGGTGGATAGGGTCAAGACTCAATGGGAATAGGGCTCATGACATAGTACTAGGGGTCGTAATGTCTCATTCATGGGTGCCTTTGTAGAGGATGGGTGGTACCTTTGTCTGCAATGCACTTTTTCCAAGCCCATCATTTTCCTTTTATCTTTCTTTCTTTATATTTTCTTTCATAATAGCATAATGAGAGATTGAAGTCCACTTCCCTCGCATGGTGACAAGGTGGTGGAAATGCCATCCACAAATACCTAATGGAAATGAGAAGGTTGGCTCGTGATGAGACCCCCTTTCTCTCAACCATGCAACTGAGATTCATTTCCTTGGTTTGGTGACCATATGATGACAATTTCATACCACTATATATCCATGGATGTGATAGGTCGACTCGTGATGAGACCTCATATCCTTAAAATAACCTTTCAAGCATTTCTTTATTATATTGTGGGTCCCCTTTTATTCAAAGATAAGAGTTTCATTGCTTTCTTGGGTGGTCCATGGGCAAATCATATGGAAGGATTATACAATACTTTTATATTTTACCCAACACCAACCCCTATGGGCCTTTATCCCCTTCTTCCCATAGAATGAGGGAGAACCCTGTCTTGGTTCAATACACCCTAAAATCCAAAGAGATAAGGAAATGGAGGGGGATAATGATGGAAAATGATAAGTATGGTCGGGAATGGTATGATGGTTCATCAAGGGAGTTCCCAGTATCAAATCCATTCCCAAGGAAAACCACTTACTAGGGCACAATGTCAACCACCAAGGTGAAGCAGGGAAAAATGCATAATGTCCTAGAACATAACATGAAATATAGAGAAATCTAAGATACAACATAATCAAATGGATTAAATATTGAAATGATTCTCATCTTAATACTGACTTGTACCTCATGGAGAAAGGTCCACTGCCTTTTGGAAGCCAACCGGTGTGGTGGATGCCATCTGTAAACCTATGACCATCTGTGGTGATGAGTGGGTTTTACATCTGTGAAAAGGGTACTACTGGTCATGTAGTCTCTCATCACTCCATATCTGCAACCTGAGGGCCTCGAGACATCATCTCCTTAGTTATCCATGAAATGGGGATAACATTTGGCTCCTACTTGGGGACATGTGCTCATCGTAGAGTGCATGAGAACCGCGACATCTCCTGGTAGACTTGTGACTTCAAGGAAACATGAAATTTCCAAGTGCAGGATGGCCTACTCATCCCTGTTCTCATATGATCATAATCAAAACCCACTAAACTAGAAAAATAAAATTTTGACATTTTTTCAAAAACAAATTATAAACTAAGCATGAAATCAATATGCAAGTAGAGTAAAATGAAAATGAAATGCATCTAAACTAGTATGAGCAATCAAGATGCAAATGCAGGGAATCAAAATGACTTACCTACTTACCTAGGGCCTTGGGGCCCTGAATATCACGTGTTGGATGATGTCAGGTGAAGTCATACAACCAGTGCAACCATTTGATCATCTCATCATAATATCTCCTCATGTGATTAATCATATAATACAAGAAGGATAAGTCAAGCACAAAATAATCATGAGTATAAACACACATATAATTGATCATGAAATAAAACTCATGAAGATGGGTGGGAGGGGGGAAATCTTGCTAGAGAGAGAAACCATAATCATGATCATCTCGCCTGAAAGTGTATCTACAATACTGATCAATCCATCTCTAAAGGGGGATATTATACATAGACAACGTCTTGTCTTCATCTTCACTTAGAAGATCATTGATCTACGAAGGTTGAGAAAGGACAAGAGATCCAAAGAAAACCCTATGATTTCCCAAACAACGGGAAATAGGGTAAGGCATAGCCTTAGAGAAAAACACTTTTGTCTGACTCAGGAAACATCTCTTAGTTTTTTGCAAATCCATGCCCAAAGTCTCAACATGAAAGTATTTTTGTTTGGTAGTATGGACCTCGGATTGCTTTGGGTGGGCCACGACCTGGTGTCTATCAAAATCTAAGTATGGTGGTTGAAATTAATCCTAAAACTGCTGCGTCAGGTTGTCCTCGAATGGATGGAACAAATCTGTAACCATATCATCAGGTTGGCACATATATGGACCATCTGGCTGTAAAAATAAATCTTCTGAAGAAAATATTTATGTATCCTTTATCTAAGATGTTCCTTCAATGTCGTAGATAGGATATCTGTCAAAAATGAAACAACCCAAACCCCATCTACATCTCCCAATCTATATGAAATCATCAATGTGATCGTCAACTATATCTGGGGGTTTTTCCATGATTTCATTTGCATCATAGAAGATGATTATTTCTTCACAAGACTAGATAAATTCATCTTCTTCGAAAGGGATAGTAGAGGACAATGTCTCATCTAGGCCTTATGCAAGAGAAACTTCATTGAGATCCTTTTGGAAAAAAATTTATTTCCACATTCATGGAACAAAGCATCATCAAAGTTCTCAAAAGGATTATAGCTCATCATGGTATCTTCTTGAAGTGTAGGAGTAGCAAAGGTCTGGATGTCCTCATCAAGTGGAAGAGAAAATACTTCATCTTCATCATATGTCTCATCTAGATCTTCTTCGTCAAGATATTCTTCAATCTTTTCTTCATATATGGTTTCATCATCAATCTGAAAACCTTCTCAGCAAATAATGTGTTTGATCCCTTGGAAAGCATCTTGAAAACTTTGAGTAGTTGTTCGATATTGCCTGAGAAATTATTCAATGAGATTTTTAGAAGAAGAGATACTCTTTGGATCACATGAGTGTGAAAACCAATCCTTTTGACTTGATCCCAGTGAAGACACGAAAATTTTCATCATCACATCTTCATGTAGCACATTTAAGCTTGATGCATACTTCATATAATTCACGACATGGATGATTGTTAGGGATGGATCACTGAAAAATTTGGGGAAACTTTCTCTCCATTATGTTGGATAATGATTTTAATATCCATGGACATTCTGAACATCAAGAGAAGGATACACATTATGGAATTCCCATGGTAAGTCCCATGAGGCCATGGTTCCATCACTTAGGGTAATACCTCAATGGAGTCGTCAGACGAGCTCAAGGCTTATCAAGGAATGAAAGGGGGAAAAGGGAAAAGTGGGCTCTAGGAAGGTGGAGTCGCCATATGAGCTTCAATATGATATCATCGAGAAAAGGGGAAAGGGAACATCCCTTGGGTGGAGTTGCCAAGAAATCTAAGGGAAAGGCTTTGGGATAGCTTACCAAAGTGTCGTTAGGGTATGAAAAAGATCAAAAATCTTCCACAACAACGGCACCAAAATTTTGTACCGAAATTTGTAGGTTGGGAAAATCCTAACCCAACCACGAAACAAGTGCTACAACTTGGAAATCCTACACCCAATGTCACCTCAATGTAGGTCTCGCACTTCAAGGGTGACTAGGCCACTCTAGGGAGGCAATCCCAGTGACCCTAGGGGGATTGAGATGGATATGGAGATGGATGGAAATGAATCCCTTATAGGTCAAGTCTAACTGGAATGAAAGGTGGAAAGATATTCCTTGCAAGTCAATTAATTGTTTCCCCATAGGTATAACACTTCTCCGGATGATTGTACCTGCTCGAGGCACAAGAAAAGACACTTTGCAATAGTATATGTTAGTTAGATCATAAATTTAATATTTATGTCTCTAATTTGTAGAAATAGATAACAATATATATCATCAATAAAAAGGTATTATAAGTTGCTCAATAAACATTAAATATCGAATAGAAAATGCAAGAGAAAAACTAGTGAATGACTAGCTAATTCAAGATGAAAATCAATACTCCTAGCATAAAAGATAAGGTTGTTGTAAACACTTGTCTGCAGAAAATTATATCACCCTTATGTATGTAACATTCAATTTATTACAGAAATAAAATCAGCCACTGAAATCCCCTCAAACTTTTCCAAAAAGTGTGCTAGTTCAAGGAGAGTAAGTGTGCAAACTTTGAGTAAAATCCAATGGTTGATAAGAAAGTTATTCAAGCAAGTAAGTTAGGGTTTTTGCATCCCTAATGGCTGAAGATTCAATTTTGTAATAGAATCAATAAGTAACCCCTATATGGGGACACCCTAGTGTCTATGAGGTGCCCAAGGGACAAGGAAAACAATCCACTTTGCAAGAAGTAAAGATGACCAAAAATCAGGTTTCTCAATGCAATATTTTATTTCTCCAATGCAACAAATCAATTACTAGTACCTTTAATATAGGGTTAATGGAGTCACAAGGATCTTGGAGAAGCTACCTCCTTGGGGGTGTAATCCCTTTTAATCCCCAAGGAAAGTTTCTCTATGCTATGGTTTAAACTAAGTGGGTATATGCCCTTATACTTCTCTTACCAAACCCTTAATCAATTAGATGAAGCAAATAAAATGATGAAGGCTATGGTGGGGGTGTATGCCCTTATACTTCCCATATATATCCTAGCATAACAATACTTTACTTGAATAAAATTATAGCAAGAGAGTAAAAAACATACCAAGATCAAGAGAAATGGTAATATAATTCACCACGAGAGCTAGAAAGCATCATCCAAAGCTAGCACTAGGACTTCCTCCATCAATGATGCAAGAGCATCAACGTCAAAGCACAAGTGGAGGACAAATCAGTTCCCTAGCGCATATTTTGAAGTGATTTTGAATTTTAAAGATGGCATTTCATGAAAATATCTTGAAAAGATTGTAATTAAAAAAGATCTTAATTGTTATGAGGCTGAACCATAGTGTGATATCGATGGGGATTATAATTCCTTTAATGTAGTAGATAGCAGTACAGATCTGAAGAATTCTCTCTTATCTATCTGTACCAATCATTTATTGTAATAAGACTTAGTAGTTGAAATATTTTAATTTTATAGGATAGCACTAAGGTAGTCGGAGGGAAAATCTCTATGAGCTCTTTTTGTATAAATAAATGTATTGTTTCCCAAATGAGGTTGTTGAAAGTTGTTGAAAGCTACTGAAAGTTATTGAAGTTATTATTGTCAATTCTATTGAAGCTTATCAAGTTGTATGAGCCCATGTATATATAATTTTAATGAATATGATAGAGAAGCATTGATCCAAAATGTTTGGTGTTGTTGTTACTATATCTGAATGAATGGTAGGCTTTATGTTTAATTGCAATTCTCTGTTATAACTTGTTCTTATGTTATGAATGCATTACATGGTTGAATGTATGATTTTGTGAGGATTAGATAAGTTTCAATTGTTTATCTTCTACAAGCCTATGCAAGGAGTGCATAGTGTCCACAAGGCATGCGTTGACAAAGTCTGTTTCGACTCAGAATCTCATAAGAGATAACATGAAGATTTGTATGCAAGGAGTGCATAGTGTCCTCAAGGTGTGTGTTGACAGAGTCTATTTTGAATCAGAAGCTCAAGAGAGATAACCTAAAAGTGTGCATAGGAAGAAACGCACTCAGTTTCGTATTGTTCAGGAGGAACAAATGAGTCATGTAAGAACTATTGCAAGGATTGCACAGTCACCCATAGAGGGATTAAGTGAAAGAATCATGTTGCAAGGTGTGTGCGGGGTCGAAATTTGGCTAAGTGTCGAAGAATTCATTATGAGAGGTTAAATTGTTTGAGGAGCAACAAGCTCAGAAGACATAGTAGACGGAAGTTCTTCAGTAGGGAGGAGCCCACTGAAAATTTTCCAATCAACGAGCAATATCCATTTGTAGGAATCAGGATCTTTCTAGACCGTGAGATCTAGGGGAGTTGCGTGGAGGATAAGCTTAGAGTCCTTTGGCACTTTTTATATTTGGAGGTTTGGAAGCGTTTAAGGAGAAGGATTGTCGAAGTCCCGAAGAGGATAATTAAATCCTAGCCATCAGTATCAAGGAGGATACATGGGTAGTGGATCAAAGAGTCTAGGAGGAAGAACTCCGGAAGATTTTCATGGAGCAAAGAGAAATCTCCGCGAAGTCACAAAGGTCGAAGAAGATCTGGACCATTGGATCCATAGGAACACATGGAGGAGATTTGTGTGCTTCGGAGAAAAGTGAGTGTAGAGTTTGAAAAAATCCCAAAGGTCGAATTGTCGAAGTCAATTGTGGTCGTTGATCTGAGAAGGACACACACCGTCAGATCCTGGAATCCGAAAGTGTGCACTCCAGAGGAAAATATGGGGAGGAAGCGAATCCATTGACCAGAATTCATCCAAAGCTCCAGAGGTAAGAAGCTAATCCTAGTTGCCAATTTCTTAGACACGTGGTGTTAGATCTATCACTTCTGTGATAGGACACCTAGGAGAAGTTGAAGAGAAAAGTCCCGAAGGCCAAATTCAACAGGAGATGTTGATAAATGGAGGGACACGTGGAGAGCCGAGATTCACTCCAGAAGAAGTGAAGTGTGAAGGAACGATAACTCCCAAAGGCTGGAGCATCAGAGTTTATCTGAGTCATCCATTGGAAAAGGACGTGTGGCGGAAGATCTATCACTCTGGAGGATTGACACTTCGGGAGAAAAAGAAGCAGAGGAGCATTGACTGGATGTCATCTAAAGTGGGAATAAGGGATGAATCTTGATTGTTGATCGAGGTGAACACGTGGCACTCGATCTGTAGATCTGGGTGGAAATCACTTCGGGGAAAAAGGATTTTGGAACGCTCGGAACTTCCAAAGATGAAGTTCCGAAGTGAATCACATTCATTGGCTATCGTAGAAGCGTGAACCATAGATCTCGTCCGGGTGATTTCACCGGTTCAAAGTTCAGGGAATCGGGAATCAACTGCATCCAAAATAGTCGAAGCTCAAAGCTGCGAAGGGGGGATAGCCTGAGGTTATATCTTGTGATCATAAGGAAGCATGGCCTAGCAGAGGAGATATTTCTCGCCACTAAGAGGCACCGAAAGCGCTAGATAAAGGGCATGCAAGAGAAACAAGCTTGTGTGGGTAACAAAAGGGGACATGTGTGAATTGATTTATGGGGCTAGCAGAGTCCCAAAGAGATGATTCGACTCATTTTTTTTAATATCCTTGACTAGGAGGTCACAAAACCCCGAGGAGAGAAGAGGGGACTTCATCAAGTGGTATCAGAGCCAAAGTTTATTTTGAGATCTGTGTGAAGGAAAAGTTCAGCACCCTGCCTCCTAGAAGACGTGTGGAACGACCTGTAAAAAATACACCTGTAGAAAGGGAGATGAGAGAACTCTGCATAAGATTATATGCTATGGAGACAACACAAATAAGAGAACATGATGTTGGAGACGTCAATGATGCAAAAAGTGAAGGAAGGGAATTTGAAGAAGATGCATGGGAAGATGTTGCATAAGAATGCTTGCTGAAATTTGTTGTTAAGTTGGGAGCTAGAGCAAAAATAGAAATCCAAATGTAAGAAGGAAACTTAGATGTTGAATAATTTCTTGATTGGATAAGAGAAATGGACAAGAAATTTGACTATGAATACATCGATGAGGAGAATAAGGTGAAACATGTTGTCACTAGATTGAAGGGACATGCAACACTATGGTGGGATGAACTACAAGCTGACAAAATATGCAAAGGCAAGAAAAAGATCAAGAACTTGGATAGAATGGTAGCCAAGATGAAAGCTAAATTCATACCCAATATTACCATATAAATTTGTTCAAGAAGTTACAGAACCTGACACAAAAAGGATTGACAATAAAAGAGTACACAGAGGAATTATATAAGTTGAACATCAGGGCTGGACAGAGAGAAAAATATGATGAAAAGGTTTCCAGGTATATTAATGGCCTGAGATATGAAATCTAGGATGAAATCATCATGATAACAGTGAGGATAGTGGAGGATCCTTATCAGATTGCATTGAATGCAGAAGAGAAATTTTCCAGGAAATAGATCCAACGAAGCAAATGGAGAAGTCTCAACAGAGGTAAGGGAATTTCCCATGAAAAAAAACAGAAGCCCAAGGTTGACACTGGAAAACCTCACATTCACTCAGAAAGAGGAGGAATTTCCATAGGGAAACAGTATGGTGGAAGGAATTCTTTTCCTCAAGGAAGAGGAAGAGACAGAGGAGGAGAGGTGAAGTGTTATGCCTATGGAAAAATAGGACACATGTCTTGGGAATGCCCCAAGAGAAAGAAAGAAGGAGGAGGTGAATATCACATTTTGGAAGCGCAAAAGCGGAATGTTGAGGCAGAAGGTGCAGAAGATGGGAGATCCTTGATGATGAGGAAGGTTCTCTTTAAGCCAGAGCAAGAAGTGGAAAAACCAGTGCAGAGGAACAGTTTGTTTAGAACTGCTTGTAAGAATAAAGATAGGGTATGCAAGGTGATAATTGATAGTGGGAGCACTGATAACTTGGTATCCATGGAAATGGTGGAGAAATTGAAGCTGGAGACAATTGCACATCCGAGTTTGTATAGAGTCTCATGGTTGCAGAAAGGACACCAAGTAATGGTAACTAAACAATGCCAAGTTGAATTTAAGATAGGAGGATATAGAGATGAGATTTTGTGTGATGTGATTCCCATGGATGTATGTCATGTATTTTTGGGGACACCATGGCAGTATGACAGAAATGTCATTCATGATGGGAGGAAAAATACTTATACCTTGGAGAAAAATGGTAGGACACACATGCTACTACCAATAGATGATAAGAAGGTGAAGGAAGAAGCTAGCACAGGTATACTTCTAATGAGTGGGAAGGAAATATTAAGTGAAGTCAAGAAGGAACAGGAGATGCAAATTGATGTGGTGAGGAAGCCCAGAGTCGTCCTTACAAGTAATTTTATGGATGATCTTCCTGAAGAAATTCAGGAGATGTTAGAAAATTTTGTTGACATAGTAGTGGATGAGTTACCTTGCTCATTTCCACCCATCAGGAGAACCATCCATCACATTGATCTCATACCAGGAGTGAGTCTGTCGAGAAAAGAAACATACAGATTGAAACCTCAATAGAATGAGGAGGTAAAGAAACAAGTCCAAGATTTTATGGACAAGGGTTTAGTTAGAGAAAGCTTGAGTCCATGTGCAGTGCCAACTGTGTTGAGTTCGAAAAAATATGGAGGATGGAGAATGTGTACAGACTCAAGAGCCATAAACAAAATCACAATCAGGTACATATTTCCTTTGCCCGAGATGGATGACTTAATGGATTGTTTAAGTGGAGCAAGTTATTTTTCAAAAATAGACCTGAAAAGTGGATTTCACGAGATAAGGATGAGAGAAGGTGATGAGTGGAAAACAACCTTCAAAATGAACAAAGGGTTGTATGAGTGGCTTGTTATGCCATTTGGCTTAACAAATGCCCCAAGAACTTTTATGAGGTAGATGAATGAGGTATTAAAAGATTTTATTGGTAAATTTGTGATTGTATATCTGGATGATATATTGGTCTTCAATAAAACTGAAGAAGAGAATTTGAGGCACTTAACATTAGTAATGAGAAGATTGCAGCAGGAAAAGTTGTTGATAAATCTGAAGAAATCCTCTTTTATGAAGACAGAACTCATTTACTTGGGTTTTGTAATCTATTCAAATGAATTGAAGATGGATCCATAAGGTGAGAGAAATCAAAGAATGGTCATTGCCAAGGATCGTATTCGAGGTGAGAAGCTTCCATGGATTAGCAAGTTTATATCGTAACTTCATTATAAATTTCAGTGGCATTTGTACACCAATATTGGATACGGTGAATAAGAGACACGGGTATTTTAAGTGGACAGAAGAAGATGAAAAAAAAATCAAGATATTATAGGAGAAGATAATAGAACAACCGATTATGGTCTTGCCATATTTCGGGAAGATGTTTCAAGTACGATGTGATGCTAGTGGAGTAGCAATTGGAGCAATATTGAGCCAAGATAATAGGCTTGTTGCATATTTTAGTGAAAAGTTGAATGACACCAAGAGGGAGTACTCCCCATATGATAAAGAATTTTATGCATTAATTCAAGCCTTAAAGAAATGGAGGCACTACCTTGTTCCAAAATATTTTGTTTTGTATAGCGATAATTAGGCTTTACAATTCATAACCAGACAGGAGAAGTTAAATCAAAGACATGCTAAGTGGATAGAGTTTATGAAAAATTTAACTTTTTCATTAAACATATTGTTGGTAATGCTAACAAATTTGTTGATGCATTGAGCAGAAGATGTTTAAATCTGTAGGAATTTCAAGTGAAGACCTTAGGTTTTGAAGACCTTAAGGAGATGTATTGTGATGATCCATATTTTAAAGAGGCATATGAAGCATGTAAAAATCTTATGTTTAGAGGAAGAATTAAATGGATAGAGTATCTGATTCAATATGGATTGTTTTTTAAAGGTATCCATTTGTGCATACCAAAGTGCTCGATGAGAGATAATTTAATGAAGAAGAAACATAGTGGAGGTCTAGCAAGACATTTTGGCCATGACAAGACACTTGCATGGTTGAACAGTTCATACTATTGGCTAGGTATGAGGGAAGACGTGAAGAAATTTGTGAACAAATGTAAGATTTTCCAGTATGCAAAAGGAAAGCGACAGAACACTGGGTTGTATCGGCCATTGCCTATTCCAGATAGGCCTTGGGATGAAATAAGCATGGATTTCATGTTGGGATTTCCAAGAGAACAAAAGGGAAGCGATTCCATATTTTTGGTAGTTGATAGATTCTCAAATATGGCACACTTTATCCCATGCCAGAAGACTAATGATTCAACGCACATTGCAAATTTGTTTTTCAAGGAAGTTGTGAGACTTCATGGGTTTCCCAAGAGCATTGTCTCAGATAGAGACACTAAATTTGTTGGTCATTTCTAGAGGACATTGTGGAAGAAACTGGGGATGGAACTTTCCTTTAGTTCATCATATCACCCTAAAACCAATGGGCAAACTGAGTTGGTAAATCAGAGCTTAGGAAATTGTCTGGTCACTAAACATCATAGCTAGTGGGATCAGATTCTATCACAAGCTGAGTTTGCATACAATGACTCACCAAATAGGAGTATAGGAAATATCACATTCTAGATAGTTTATGGGATGAAGCCAAGAGGAGTATCAGAGTTGAGAGATATGGAGCAACATGAATTCAGAAGCGCTGGAGCAGAAGGCTTCGCTGCAAAAATGCAGAAACTTCATAATCAGATTAAAGAGCAGTTGTAGAACAGTAGTAGAGAATACAAACACAGATTTGATCAGCATAGGAGAGAACTTCAATTTGAAGTGGGAGATCAGGTTCTCTCACATATCAAGAAGGAAAGGTTCCTAAGGGGAACATATAAGAAATTGAAATTGAAGAAAATAGGACCGTGCAAGATCCTAAGGAAATTTGATGAAAATTCTTATGAGATAGAGTTGTCAGGGGATGTGGCTATATCGCCCATATTCAACATTTTAGAACTGTATCCTTACAGGGAACATGACACCAAAGGATCGGAATATTAGAAAGAGATCCAGTGGGAGAAGCAGATGCCTATAGCAAAAAAGCCATAGATGGAGGAGATCATAGATCGAAGGATTGGTAAGAAGACCAGGACGAAGGCTTATTTTGAGTATCTGGTAAAGTGGAAAGGACACCCAATAGAAGATTCCAGTTGGGTAAATGAGGAAGATATTCAGAAGCATGGAAAGTCGGTGCAGGAGCTCATGGACAGGAGTCCATGAAGTTTTGTCCAGAGGAGTATGATGCAAAAGAATCATCATCAAAGAACAAGTGGAGGACAACTCAATTCCCTAGCATGCATTTTGAAGTGATTTTGAATTTTAAAGATGACATGTCATGAAAATATCTTGAAAATATTGTAATTAAAGAAGATCTTAAATGTTATGAGGTTGAACCATCGTGTGAGATCAATGGGGATTGCAATTCCTTTAATGTAGTAGATAGCAATATAGATCTGAAGCATTCACTCGTATCTATCTATACCAATCATTTATTGTAATAATCCTTAGTAGTTGAAAGATTTTAATTTGATAGGATAGCACTAAAGTAGTCGGAGGGAAAAGCTATATGAGCTCTTTTTGTATAAATAAATGTATTGTTGCCCAAATGAGGTTGTTGAAAGCTATTGAAAGATGCTAAAATTTATTGAATTTATTATTGTCAAGGCTATTGAAGCTTATCAAGTTGTATGAGCCCATGTACATATCATTTGAATGAATATAACATAGAAGCGTTGATCCAAAATGTTTGGTGTTGTTGTTACTATGTCTATCTGAATGAATGGTAGGCTTTCTGTTTAATTGTAATTCTTTGTTATAACTTTTTCTTATGTTATGAATGCATTACATGGTTGAATGTATGATTCTGTGAGGATTAGATAAGTTTCAATTTTTTCTCTTCTACGAGCCTATGCAAGGAGTGCATAGTGTCTACAAGGTGTGCATTTATAGAGTCTATTTTGACTCAGAAGATGAGAAGAGATAACATGAACTTTGCATGCAAGGAGTGCATAGTGTCTGCAAGGTGTGCATTGACAGAGTCTGTTTTGACTCAGAAGCTCAAGAGACATAACCTGAAAGTGTGCGTAGGAATAAACACACTCAATGTCATATTGTTCAGGAGGAACAAGTGAGTTTTGTAAAAACTGTTGCAAGGACTGCACAGTCGCCCAAGAAGGGATTAAGTGAAAGAAGCTTGTTTCAAGGTGTGCATAGGGTCGACATTTGGCTAAGTGTTGAAGAATTCATTCTGAGAGGTTAAATTGTTCGAGGAGGAACAATCTTATAAGATATAGTGAATGGAAGTTCTTCAGTAGGGAGGATTCCACTGAAAATTTTCCAATCAATGAGAAAGATCCATTCAGAGGAATCAGAATCTTTCCAGACCATAAGATTTGGGGGAGTTGTGCAGAGGATAAGCATAGATTCCTATGAAAATTTGTCTATTCATAGGTTTGGAAGTGTTTAAGGAGCGGAATCGCTGAATTCCCGAAGAGGTGAAGTAAATCCTAGTTTTCGGTATCAATGAGGATACGTGGAAGTGGATCATAGAGTCCAAGAGGAATAACTCTAGAAGATTTGCATGTAGAAAAAGGAAATCTTTGTGAAGTCACTAAGGCCGAAGAATATTTGGACCATTGGATCTAGAGGAACATGTGGCAAAGATCCGTGTGCTTCGGAGAAAAGTGAGTGTAGAGTTTGCAAAACTCCCAAAGGTCGAATTGTCGGAGTCAATTGTGGTCATCGATCTGAGAAGGACATGCATCGTCAGATCATGGAATCTGAAAGTGTGCACTCAAAAGGAAAATATGGGGAGGAATTGGAGTCACTAACCAGAAGTTGTCTGAAGCTCCAGAGGTAAGAAGATAATCCTAGACGTCAGTTTCTTAGACACGTGGTGTCAGATCTATCACTTTGGTGATAGGACACTTCAGAGAAATTGAAGATAAAAGTCTCGAAGGTCATAAGTCCCAAAGGTCGGAGTCAACAGGAGTTGTTGATAAACGGGGGGACACGTGGAGAGCCAATATTCACTCTGTAGAATAGTCACTCCAGAAGAAGTGAAGTGTGAGGGAAGGATAAATCTTGAAGGCCGGACCATCGGAGTTCATCTGAGACGTCCGTTGGAAAAGGATGCATGGCGAAAGATCTGTCACTCTGGAGGATTGACACTCTGGGAGAAAAAGAAGCACGAGAGCATTGACTGGACGTCGTCCAAAGTGGGAACAAGGGATGAATCTTGACCGTTGATCGAGGTGAACATGTGGTGCTCGATCTGTAGCTCCGGGTGGAAAGAACTTCGGGGGAAAAAGGAGTTTGGAACAGTTAGAACTCCCAAAGCCGAAGTTCTGAAGTGAATCACAGTTGTTGGTTGTCGGAGAAGCGCAGACTTTATATCTCGTCCGAGTGATTTCACTGGTTCAGAGTTCGGGGAATCGAGAGTCAATTTCATCAAAAACAATTGAAGCCTGAAGCTGCGAAGGGGAGATAGCATGAGGTTATAGCCTATGGTCATAAGGAAGCAGGGCCTGTTAGAAAAACAGGACCGTAGAGCAATAAAATAAAATAAAATGCGGAAAACAAAACACAGAAGATACACAATACAAGAGGGACACAAATTTATGTGGTTCACCTAGTGTGGGCTACGTCCACCAGAAAAATTGCCAGGTCCTTCCTTTATTATTATTCAGCAAATGAAGGGATACAACCTACAGCAAAACCCACTGTAACTTCCTCTTCTTTCTCTCACATTCTCCTCTCTCAGAATACAATATTCACCATAACCATAGTCGTAATACATTTCCCTCATAAAAGAGGGTTTCCTTCTAGGGAAAAAAACCCTAACATAATCTCTATCGTTAGATCTACGACCTTATAATGAATAGTCCAGATTTACAATGAAATTACAATATACATTTACAAGGAAATTTTTTCTTCGGGGACTTTGCCCCTGAACCCCCACTGGGGGCCCGCTTGCCCCCAGACCCCCCAGTCGGGGGGATAGCCCCCCCCCGGACCCCGAAGAGGAGGTACCCCCCCTCTGCACTCCCCCGCGTGGAAGAGTGTACATACTTCTGGGGTGTAAATACTTCATAGGGTATAAACACGGCTGAAAACAAGGACCTGTGAATCAGGAAGATAATCAGGCTCCACAACCAACAATCTCCCACTTGGAGACTGATCTCAACAACTCCATCGCCGCTGTATATGCTAGACTCTGAACCTTCTTGGACCTGGAAAATATCTCATCTTCATATTCATTCTTGAAGACCAACTGAAACTGAGCAGGAACTTAGTTTCTCCCTGGTTACTCCCTTTGTTAACATGTCTGCAGGATTCTGGCTAGTGTGTATCTTTTCCAACTTCAAATGTCCATCTTCCAAGGTAGATCATATGAAGTGGTACCTCAACTATATATGCTTATTCTTCGAATGGAAGGCTGAGTTCTTTGCAAGGTGAATGGCACTCTGACTGTCACAGTACAACCTGTTGTTCTCCTGCTTCTTTCCCAATTCCTCCATAAACCTCTATAACTAAATCATCTCTTTACTAGCCTATGTAGCAGCAACATACTCTGCCCCTATTGTTGAAAGTGCATCAACCTTTTGCAGTTTCAAAATCCAACTTACTGATGTTCCACCTATAGTAAAAACATACCTTGTGGTGCTCCTCCTGTTGTCTTTATCACCTTCCATATCTGAATCAACATATCCCTATAGAAAAGTGTCTAAACCTCCAAAACATAATGCATGAGTAGTAGTGCCTCTCAAATACCTGAGAATCCACTTTACTTCCTCCCGATGTTCTTTACCTGGATTGTTCATATACCTGCTCACAACTCCCACTACATGTGCAATATCTGGTCTTGTGCAAACCATTGCATACATCAAGCTGCCAATTGCTGATGAATAAGGGACCCTGGACATGTATTCTATCTCCTCCTATGTCTTGGGACACATTTCCTTAGTTAATTTGAAATGGCTGGCCAAA